>JAQGCC010005713.1:0-11132 GCA_034698905.1 Xestoiulus laeticollis
TGTGACACTACCTAACATTGTAAACTACTTTGTATAAAAGTTTCGGTTTATTTGGAGCTACACAGACTACGTGAATGCCTACGTAAGAATTCTCCATTGGAAAGGATATGGTTGAAAGCCCCCTTAAATAAACGTGAACGTTAACAATTTTTTTTTTACAATTCTACAACAATCATTCGTCAAATAAAAGAACCTGATTAACAATCAGTTCCAAGATAATAGAAACCCGATTGCCGCGAGTGTTATCTCAACATTTGAAGATTACACGAAGATTACACGATTTGGCTTATATTTGTCGGAAATGATAAATCTATTGGGAGAAGGCATTGCAAATTTGCGGAGAATTTCGACACAATTTGTAAACTTGTAAAATCTGAAGAAAAAGTAATCGGACCAGCAGTACCGATACAGAGAGCCGATAATTGTGTAATTTACAATGACTCTGCTGCATGACTTACATTCTTCTCGTCTTCGTCAAAGCCAATAGTCGACAACCCAGATTCCACGATTTGAAATTGTGCCGCATCATCGATGCTCTCCACCTGGTTGCTATCTCCCTAAAAAAACGATTTGACAGTTTAGTAATTCAAACACAAATTTATTTGTAATACACCCGAATTTTAATAAAACAAATTGCTTTTTACAGCTAAGAATTTTCACTCACTTGGTTGAGATAATAATAGTGGCCAGGATCCCGCCTAAGTTGCAACTTTTCCAAAGTGTCGTTACCCGCACCTGCCAACAGCTGATAAAAAGCGTGGAAATTTCGCTCCCCGTTGGCCTGGTAGACTACACGAGACTTTTCCAACAAGTAATTCAAAATGTGTCCACCGAGAGGTGCCCCCTAGACATAAAAGGTTGGAATAATATACTTAGGGCTGAACTTTACTCTTAATATTGTTTTCATATTGCAGGTAACCGAGATGAATAAAACGATTTTCACAATCATAGTTTGTCAAACCAGGTTACGCTGGCTATGACACGCGCACTATTCGCCATGCACGTGAGAAAAAGCTTACCATATAGTTGAATTCGATATCCATGTATTTCCCAAATCGACTAGAATTATCATTGCGATTAGTTTTGGCATTCCCGAAAGCCTAGTCGAAGCAAAAACAAAACCAGAAATTAGGAATAAATATCGGCTGCTTCGCGCACGTGCTTCGCTAAAAAAATGTACCTCGAGGACTGGATTTGACTGCAGTAGTTTATCTTTTACGTTTTCTACAGTGGGGGCATTTTGGCTGGCAGCTGCCAGAAAGTGGAGGACCTTCTTGGACGCCTCCGTCTTGCCGGAACCGCTTTCGCCTGCGATGAGGATGCAGTGATCCGTCGTTTCCTCTCGCATGGTGTTAAATGCGGAGTCAACGATGGCATAACTACAAGGAACAACTTATGCTCTTAACAATTTCTAACGCCTTGCCGATAGTTGTAAACGACGGTTGCTTACATGTGCGGTGGTAATTCGTACAGCGTGACATTGTGATACTTTTTAATGAAGTCCTGGCCGTAGCAATCCAAGGTCTGGTATGGATTAACTGATATCAACACTGGCCCAATGTACGTCTGGAACAAGTAAGAATTACTATCAGAAACAACCAAACGAAGGCATACGGTAAGCGGTATATGGCATCGGCATGTGCATACCGCAACCTTCTTTCGGATGGAAAATCCTTGATCTGTTGGGGCAGATCGAAGCACTTACGTAAATTAAATTTTCCTTGAACCGCTTGTGAAGATTATCGACAAAGTCATCTTCGCTCTGGAAGTTTTCCAACAGAACAAAGTCCTCCACTCCAACAACATCTCGGGCGATGAGGGCATTTTCCATGCTATACCGTCAGCAACCTACGGAACAAGAAAACGTAAATTTGGTTTTAGGATAATCAATGTCTGTCGTCGATCATTTTTCATCAGCACCGCTCGGTCCGCTCCTGATAAAAACTGCGTCAATGCGTGCACTATCAGGTAAATATCATCACATGAAAGCATCAATGTTTGAGTGGCAAGTTCTTGGAATTACTTGCAGTTTTAAACTGCAATATGCATTTCATCACGTAACGCATGGCCACCCCGAGTCCGAAACCTTGATATTCCACCGCTCCATACGTGCGGCGATAGAAAACTCCGAAATAAACTTCTACAAACGTATACATCTAAATCTCTGCACCTTAATTCATTGTAAATTTCGAGATGGTATGCAACTTCAACATTTTTGGGATTATTAAATTGGATTCAAACTGTAACGTACGGCCCACCGTGGGATTTCCAGTGGACTGCCGAGCCGATTGAATATGTATTATTGAATAAAAATCCCCACACATCTCAAGAACCAAAATCCTCTCCAGTTCTGTTCTAAACGTTCAATTATCGTGTGTTACCCATCGATGAAATATATTTAAAAAATTGAGTTCAAAGAATAAGACTCGCATTGCAGGTGTCGAAACCCACATTTGAAGCGCACTTATAATGATGAGTAATAACAGAACCACTACAGGTGGGTCAGGGTAATCCAGTTTATCGTCATAAAAATAAATGAAAGAGTTGGTTGTTATGAAAAAAACCAAAGGTAAAACACCAACCATTAATCTAAAAGTCAGTATTACCAAATGCAAGTGTAGGGCGTCACATATGAAATTTTCTAATATTACTTTTACGAGTGTAAAGAGAATTCACTACAATAATATAAATTTAACTCAAAACTGTCAGGCGCATATGCTCGTATTTAAAATTCACCTTTTCTTAAATTAATAGAGTTGCATACCAGAATAAGCCTTTTTTTCTAAATTATTTTTTTATTTAATTTTGGAAACTTATAGGAACAAATGAAATACACGAGGACTTAACATAAATATTATATTATTTGTTTAAATTTTTTGTTTATGTATGTGTATATTCCATTCCATGGAAATATGTCTGTAAAGTTTACAAATGGACCTTACGAGGACCTAGCATAAATATTCTATTATTTGTTCAAATTTTTTGATTATGTATGTGTATATTCCATTCCATGGAAATATGTTTGTAAAGTTTACAAATGGAACAAATGAAATGTACCATTTGTTCCTAACAGTTTCCAAAATTAAATTAAATAATAATAAAATTAATAAAAACAATGGTATGCAACCCTTTTAAATGTTAACATTTGGTTAGACTTAATTGTTGGATTTTGAAAACTGAAAGTAAGTTCCACTGTAGTTCCACAACTTTTTCCAGAACTACATTTAAAAGATACGTACTTAACCACAGGGTCTGTTACCAGATTCTATAATGCCAAGAATCCAGGAATCCAGGACAAGTAAAAATCAACTCCTCCAACAGCCTCACACCACAGAATTAACGGGGAAAAAATGAACCTCAGCCCTTGCTCTATCAAATTGAGCAATGATTTAGTTATCTAATCTCCAGAAAACAAAACTGCACCGTTATCGAGATTACAGGACCTATAGTGCGTGAGGGTTACATACCAGAATAAGCCTTTTTTTCGAAGTTTTTTTATTTAATTTTGGAAACTGATAGGAACAAATGAAATGTAGTAGGACCTAGCATAAACATTCTATTATTTGTTTAGATTTTTTGTTTATGTAGGTATGTATATTCCATTTCATGGAAATATGTCGGTAAAGTTTACCAGCTAGACCCAATACCTACAATTATAAACTTTACAGACATATTTCCATGAAATGAAATATACATACCTACATAAACAAAAAAATTAAACAAATAATAGAATATTTATGCTAGGTCCTCGTACATTCCATTTGTTCCCAACAATTTCCAAAATTAAATTACTGTTTTTGATGATTCGTATGATCATAATTTTACAAAACTTTAATTACCAAGTTTCTGATATGCATGGACTACATTGAGAAAATTTCTCAATGAAACATTCCTCAGTACGTCACTGAAATGAGGGGTTGACGCCGTCATCTTTCTACTGATAATTGTGTATTAATTAACTTAATAATCCGATTAATTTTCATTATATATACATTTCAGACATTCAGACTTCAGGCACAATATTTTGAAATCACGCAGATTCCATTGCATGCGATCCAAATCTATACGCAGATACCGACAATATTAATCTACAGAAGTTGTCTACAACGGAAGATAAGATGGATGGCAACTGAAATGTGCCGGTTTGATAACAACCACAATAATTTTGCTGCGTGCCAGACATTTTTTCTGCCAAAAATCACGCTTCAAAAAACGATCAACACGTTGCCGCCATTTTGGCGCACCATGATAAGCTAATACTTGTTTTTTTAGCATTTATACCTTTTCTTGTAACTGATACTACAGTAGTGTATAAAATACAATCTGAATTGTTATGATTACAAATCGCTCTTATGTTTTTTGACGTTAATACCACACGAAAAAAATGAACTAATTATGTTTACACTTCCAAAAAATGACGTTATTTTTGTGAACAAAAAATGACCAACTAAAAATGACTAAAAAATGACCAAATAATGACGATATTTTTATGACCAACTAAAATTACCACAACATAATGATTCCATAACTGGCCTGAGAATAAATAATAATTTACATCATTAATGGTCATCTTATGGTCAGCAGTGTTATATTTTTAATCGTAATTGATTGCATGATTAATATATATATTCATATAATTCATATACATACATGTATAGTGTAAATTAATTGCATCCACAATTAATGATCAGCATAATTAATTATGTAAGCACCTCTTCATGACCACCCGAGTGGAAAAAAAGATATGGCCATATATGAAATTTTCCAGATATGGCTGCATCCGAGATTGGCCACATATACCCAGATATGTATGGCATACATGGGAGGCTATATGCCGCCTTTGTTGCTGCAATAGATTTAAAAAATAATACTAAGAAACTATTCATCATAGTCTTAGACCTTTTCAGAATTAACTGCATTTGTCTTACTGTTAGAAGTAGACATTCGACGAAAGTATCTTAAGACATTTCGCAAGTGTCTTACTCTACAAAAATATCTTTATGCATTCCATAAAATCATTTTAAAACACTCTTTTAACTATGGAAAATTCTAGGTATAAAGACATATGGAAGTAGGTATGGCCATATCCAATTAAAATTATATATGGGTATTTTTGGATATAGCCATATACAGTACATGGATCTATGTATGCCATTTATTGAAATTTGCATGAAAATTTCACTATAGGGTTTGTGTTGGTTGTGGTAAACAGGATCTTGAGGTAATACTCATGGAACTATCTTCAGTTTCCACATGCACTGTGTCTTTTCTGCACGATTTTTACATTGTCCTCGCAAACGCATCCATTCACCTTACAAAAACCGAATTGCATGGGTATAATTCCCAGGAGAAAATGTATTCTCCCAACTGCACCACATGCACCAATTGCGTACACGTGTCGTGACAGCTGTCATAACCCAATAACTCTACAAATAAAACGGTAATTAACCGCACTTGACGTCCACGTTTGGAATCGTTGAATGTGGAAAACGGCGCATGTTTTCCACATTCAAGGTTGAGCTTAACTCAGCACTTCAATTACACAAACTTGCTAATTACGAAACCATGATGAATAACAGTCTACAAGCACCATGAGTCAGTGCATTGTCAATCAACAGCCACAAACCATATAACTAATCCACCAGAGATGAATCCTCTGGTTGATTGACGTTTTTTACTCCTAGTTCAAATGGAAAGCCTCAAATTAGAAAATTGGACACTATATATATATATATAGTGCTCTTAGGGCAGGGCCTGATTATCCAAAAGACTATATGTACATAGGTTTATTGCAAAAATTACTTGGCGTATTGTCTATTAGGTGAATGGTGCCCTAATTTAAGAAAATTAATTGGATGTAGCCAGAGAGGGTCCAAAAAATCATGAAAGTCCCTTAGCAAATCATGGATGCGCCCCTCATCAGCAAGTCATGAAAGTCCCTCAGCAAATCATGAAAATCCTTCAGCAAATCATGGATGTCTTTCATCAGCAGGCCATTAAAATTCCTCATCAGCAAGCCACGAAAGTCCCTCAGCAAGTCATGAAAGTCTCTCCACAAATCATGGATGTCCCTCATCAGCAAGCCATGGATGTTCCTCAGCAAGTCATCACAGTCTATAAGCAAGTCATGGGCCTGGCTAGAAGTCATATGGGACTATGTAGGAACATCCATGGCACAAAGGTTCCTCAAGGTTTTTGCCTCAGATGAACTGCAAATATCAGACTCCTGTTTACGATGGAATCTCGACAATGTTATCAATGGCTTGTCAGCTAGCTCGCCTCAAACTCACTCACTGACAAATTGACCAAATAACTTCCGCGTCAATTAGAAACCTCTATCTATAATTACAACGCTGCAATATGAACGAGAAAGCCGAACAATGAAAGCTATGAACAATCCTTTTTTTATTGGCTTCGGTTGATTTCTTATACCAACGAAATTAAAAGAAAGATGGGGGAAGCACCCCCGCGCAGTGCACGCTAGGGTGCCTGTCACACACAATAATTTCGGCATGAATGGTGACACTGAATGCTCACAAGTGCGTCTCTCCAATTTGTATCAAACCAACTTTTATTTCCCCGCTATTATGTAGTCAACCCGCTATTCATTTCGCTAAGAAAAAGATGGTCGTGCGGTTTGGCATGAGCGGTTAACCGTGGCCATACCTTCCTTCATCAGGTCGACCAAGAATGAACTCTTGAAACAAGTGTTCGAGGGTCTGCACATGAAGCTCAAGACACTCTTAAAAGCGTGAGCAAAAGATCATTTTAGCCATTGTCCACAAAATTATCATGACTTTCTGATATAGGGGAGAGTGGGATTGCACATTTGAACATTTTTTTCCAGCTGTTGAATTGTGTTTCTTATAATTTCCAACACTATAGTTGGTTAGTTTATGTGTTTCTCTCTATTCCCAATTTTTTTGCAAGAATCTTAATTGAATTGTTATAGTGTTTTAAATCATTTGAAATTTTGTTGAAAATTGTTTAAATCTGCCCTATGATGGTGGGCAGATCGAACAGTTACACTAATTTTAATTAAAAACAGACAAATAATTACCTTAACATATTTGAACACATTGTTTATTGAAACATGTCTATTGAGCACTTTTGGCTTTGTACAATCGCACCATAGTTAGGCTATTCTGAAAAAAGGAGGCCACCGCGATCAGTACATATACATGTACAAATTTGAACATATTTAAACTATTTGAATGTTTAATTTATGCAAAACTTAATTAAAACAAATATAGATAGGCAATTGGCACATTGAAATGTGCCCCAGTCATGCTGTTTAAAAGTGCCCCACATTGCATCACGAGGCTTAATTAGTGCTTAAAATGACCATGTGGAAGTGTAATATCTTAAATGCTGACCTATCCATAAAATAGGCCATGCAAAAAGCTAAATATAGGTATCAATATAACCAATCCTTGTTAGAAATATACCCCTGTTTAACATTGGGAACTTCATATTGAAAAATTACTTAACATGTCGAAAATCATGAAATCCAGCAGAACTTTGTGTGCAGGCCTTCCACCAACTTGAAACTACTTCCTAATATGTAGATTTTGGTGCTGTCACATAGTCACACATTTGGAATTCATTTTAAAGAAAGACTGTCTACAACAATCTTAAAATTCAAATTACCCCACTCTCTTCTACCAAACGAAAATCTCTCCTTCCTGTAGCTGTAGAATGAGGTTCCAGTATTTTTCAAGTGCAGGTGTGCCGTTACAATTTTAGGCCTAGTTCTAGTGTCATCCCATCATCTCAAACACCATGCATGCAGTGTCTTCAACTTCTGGGATTCGCTCATCAGTCAGATGTGTCCTTGGAGGTTGTTAAAGTTTCACCTGATGCTACTGATCCGTCGCCTTAGGGCCAGTCAAAGAAAAGAGCAGCAGAAACGATTTGCAGTAGAACCTGTCTAAAAATAATACTCTTGGGACCAGAAGAAAATATTATTTTAGACAGGTTATTATTTCAGGTAGGTTCATCTGCAAACATATGCAAAAGTGTGAACAGCAGCAAATTAGGAAATTTCCCATTTTGAATTCATCATGAGTCACTATATCAGGGTGGCCACAAAATTTTCATTTTCAATTTCCCTGATTTTTCCCTGACTAAAATTCGAAATTTTCCTTACTACCCTGACCACTTTTTTCTCCCTGAATTCACTGAGCTGCGGTCACCCTGACTATATATACATGTAGCTATTGGTCGACACTATTTACACAGCTACAGAATAGGGAATTTCCCAGTTTTTTAAAATCCTTATACAGTGTTCATTTGTGCTTGTATAGATCAGTCAGTAGTTATTGGGAAAATCACAAGCAAAGTTTAATTGCCCCCGCATTTCCGTGCTATTTTTGTTTCCATGCTTGACATTTTTGATTGGGGCCAATAAAAATTATTAAATATCAGTTTATGGGGGGGAGGGGGGTATTAATTTATACATGGGACCCAAGTCAGGACCGGCACAGAGGCTCTGGAACTTAACACTGATGAACAGCATATAATGCACTGCTCACTTGTTCTCCAGACAAGCAATATCCTTCATTTCCCCTAGCCTCAATTCATTAGGAAGGCAATGGACCACCGATTTGTAGTCTGAAACAGGGTGTTTTCAGATTAAACGAGAAAACACCATTACACGGTTCTCTGCAACCCGTTAATCAAAATAAATGAAGGCCACCTCAACTATGCAACTCCCAAAGGGAGTGGAGCAATTTAGTCACAAAAAAACCCCTCAAAACTAAACTTGAGTTGAAAAACTTTTTTGTCATTTCTATGTCTGGTTTTATTTTTGGCATTGATGGTTTCATTCGGATATCTGACATGTAAAAAGAAATTTTGGTTTTCAGAAACCGCACTGGTTATATTCTTTCCATATGCACCGTGGATTTTTACACATTGTATTCTTGAGAAAATTTCCTCAGAATAGGGCCATGGTTTCAACAAAAGACGTCACGCCTTGGTTAACAGGTCTGAAGTAACAAAAACGGGAAACCTCACAAACTACAAAAGCACAGTTTAAATACTTGGCAGCATACGTTATTATGTCGTGATTTGAGAAAAGGATTAATATAGGTCAGCCCTATATACGATGAAAGTACAGTAAGGAAGCTTATATACAAAAATCTTCAACCAAACTGGCGTGTGTTATAAAAAAGTATACACGGATATCTTGAATTGTAAACCACTGAAGTAAACCTGAAAACGCAGATCCGAAAATAGTATAGCCTACACTTGATCCAAACTTTATGTAGCTATATACCAGAAGTATACATACATGTATAAGTAGCATATACTAAAATTTCAAAATTATTTCAAATTTAACAGCAGCTATCCTGAATTTAGGACATCAAGACACAAATCTGTGAATCTTTAATATGAAGTTGCAGATATAGACCCTTGTTTAGTATGCCACTAAGAGGTCATGAACAGAAACAGAGAACCTTACATAAATAAAACGTTCAACTTAGCTGACATTCAGTTTTTAAAACAATTTTCCCTAACCATCCTGACGATTAATTGCAAATTCAAGAACTAAAAAAAGTTGGGTTAATCGGTAACCCATTTTGTTGGGTTACTGATACTTAACTCAGTTTTGGGTTACATTTCTGTGTGTAACCTAAGAATAAGTAAATTGCTATGTAACCAAATCAGTTGGATTATTTGAGGTTTATATACATGTACATGTATATATAATGTATACTGTACATATATAGTGATCATGGCATATCTCGTAAAATCATATACCACCTGTGTGTGTGTGTATGTGAAATTTTAATGTTATTGGAATGTGGCATATGGTTTTACGAGATATGCCATGATCACAAAGAGAAAATATATAAAACCTAATATTGAGTTATTAGAACGAAATGCTAACCCAATATTTGCTTATGAAAATCACCCAATATTTAATTAATAGTTAATAATAGTTAATATATATATATATATATATATATAAATGCATAAGACTCAATTAAATAAACCAACTGATTTGGTTACTTCAGTCCAATGTTCACCCAATGTTGTTATGTCCATATAGCACTCAGCATTGAGTTAGATGGGTTACCCATCGGTTTTTGTGTGCACCTTGACTTCATTTTGGCAAATCTCTTTTCCTTGTCAAATCTGAATAAAAAAATTTTCATTGGACATTCGTACCAAAAAAACATTTGTCAAACTAGACAAAATATACAATATTTCCTGTAATCTTTTTGGTTTGTGGCCTAACCTACATGAGTCAAACTGTATAAGGCCAGTGGTTCCCAAAGTTGACTGGACTCCGACACATCTAACAAGAACTTAAAAATTTGCGACCCACCTATTGGCTGCTTTAGAGAAAAGGGGCCATAAATACTGGTAATGCTCAGTCGTGAGTTGTGGAACTACTTAAATTGTACTATAGTTCCAAAAACAGTCACTATGGAATAAGTGTTACCAATGTTACCAATAGAAAGTAATTAAGGATCAAAATGGATAAAATGCGTTTTTCTACCTTTCTGTTCATGTAATAAGTACATTTCAGGGCCCACTCAATATTTGCTCGCGACCCATAGTTTGGGAAATACTGGTATAGGCTAATTGTAACAGACGTGGATATACCAAATACTTGACGGAACTTTTTCCCAGTAAGCTTTCGTCAGCAAGTGCATTGACCAGTGCAGTGTATCTATATTCGTAGGAACCCCCTTCGAGTTCACCGAGTTATTTTCAGATTTCGAGTAATTACCGTAGCAGCCACCAAAATGGAAACAACTAATGTTTCCCATTAAGTCCTCGAAGAATCGCTCATTTATAAATAGGTTTTTCAGCCAGCCAGATTAGCTTAATAGTTGAAAGGATGCTAAAACCCAAGACCAAGTCCTATATTTGCCATGATGATTTTTTTTTTCTGACATAAGATTGGATGCAGTGTTATAAACATGTGTGCGCACACAAAACTGCCCCATGATCAGCGATTTTCAATACAGTGAAACCTGGGAATAGCGCTATATGATGTGCCACAGGAAGGTTCAGATAAAGTGATGCTCATAAGTGATGATCCTAAAGCCCCGTTCTCACGGAGCCAATAAAGCCGCGACATTGATGCCCAAAAAAGTCATGATTTCTGTCGTCAC
>JAQGCC010005714.1:0-11131 GCA_034698905.1 Xestoiulus laeticollis
AAAGCTTATAAAATATAATAGTACCTCAGGTCGAATGATTGCATAATATACCTGTTGCAGAAATTATTTTATTTTTTATATTTTCTTGGCCTGAAGCAGGATTTACACTGTATAAAGCTTATAAAATATAATAGTACCTCAGGTCGAATGATTGCATAATATACCTGTTGCAGAAATTATTTTATTTTTTTTATTTTCTTGGCCTGAAGCAGGATTTACACTGTATCACTTTTAGTGATATCATCCAGTGAAGTTCATCCAGAGTGTATCATCCTTTGTATACATTTTCATCCAGTTCTGGGGTTTCACTGCTCATCATTCCGTGACTGTGGTATGACTCAAATCACATGACTTAATTCTCTTTTGGAAAGCAGTTTGTAAAAATATTTTTCGTTGCTTGCTACACGATGGACCAAAGTTGGAACATTCGGTGGCAATGTGGGTGTCGTCCCATCCATGAAAATCTCTGCAGATAAATCCCACATTCCCGTCTATTTCCGAGCGCAGATGTCTGCCATTTTGTAAACATAAGAGCAGGCCATCGTCTAAACATTCGAGGATGTTTACATACGTTGAGCTATTCGAAATTGGTTTTATGTTCCGATAAATGTCAGATGAAATGTTTTTGTATCTCTATACCATGAAAGAAGTTATATTGGAATTAAGAGGGATATAGCTCAGTCCAATCACCAGGTTAGGATGGGACGACAGAATCATATAGGACGAAAAGTGGATGGGTATACGATATGTAGCCAGCTTTCTGTGTTTTTCTTGGCCAAAGGATAAACATAGAAAATTGGAATGAGGACGACTTTCTAAGATGTTTATGGACAATTTTATTTTATAGCGGACATTTGGTTTATCGAGATAAATTTTAACATATAGGTCAAATATTTATATTTATAATGTACACTGTAAGCTTATTTTATTATTTAATGATATTTTTGTATAAAACAAATATTTTCCTTAGAGTTTGTCCCAATAGAGGAGGTCCGAGTTCCGTGAGCGCCCCATTGTGGTAGTAAAATGAAACTTTATCCAGCGATCTAATTATGATACTAAAATGAAACTTTGGGAGGTTTAAGATAACAGTATTAAATAATTTTGTGAATTTTTTCAAAATTTTAAAACAGCAATTTTTTTAAATATCAATGACGAAATTGATTGCTTGCTATTGCGACCTCCTGGTGGCGCACTTACCAACTTGCGCATGCGCTGTTTTGTAATGCGGACCTTCTCTATTTAAAAAATAATATTTCATTGAAACAAATGCTGATTTATTGATGATTATGATGTTTTCAACTTCCCTGACTTTTCGAGTTTTTAAAAGTTTACCTTTTCATATATAAATTAAAATTCATAATTCAATAAAAAGTAAATCACTCAGGGTTCGTGCAGGTTTTCCAATCCAAAAAGTAAAAACTTTTTAAGGACTTTTCAGGGATATACAACCAACGCATACACACCCCCTTTCCCAATGAACTTTAATCTGATCATCAGAATTTCCAAAAGTAAGCAATTTAACTGATTTTTAAAAAAGTAAGTACTTTTCAAGGCTTTGAAATTCATCCAAGCAAAAGTAAGCACTTTAAGAACTTTCAAGGACCTGTACGAACCCTGACTATATTCCATTTTAAAATTCGATTTCCAGGTTTGTGGGAAACCGTAATAATAAAAACATTAAAATAAAAACACATTAAAATAAACACATTAAAATAAAAACGATTTTGTACAAGTAGACTATATTCTGCAAGGAAAATCCAAGAACCCAAGACAATTTTTAGCTATTTAATGGAAATTCCCTTCTGTGAGTAACCAGTAGTTCTAAGGAAAATATGAAATTCCTTGTTAGGCCTATTACGGTGTTAAAGAGACTTGAGTAATAGTACAAACGTTGAAACGAGAAAAAAAAGAGGATTTATTGATTCCACGAATATCTACTTTCAAAGATTTCCGTTCATCCTCATCCATGAACCTGATTTTACTGTGGTGCGTGTGGCAGTTGGGATTTTTCATCTTTTTCATGCAACTTAAATGACTTTGCATCACTCACCGCCAAATGCATATTTATTCATGGTAAACATTACGTTTTTCCAATGACGGGGGAAGCACATACGGCAGCAATCTCATCGCATGGACTAAAGGTGACGTCAACCTAACGTATACTAAAAGATTAACATTCATATAAGCCTGGTAAGCCCACATGCACATACTGTATGTGTTGCTGTGTACATGCTCACCTGATAATGCTGAACCAGAATAAGGCTTATGATGGTGATAATCTTTTTTAGGATTGGCTGGCAGATGCATTATGGTTTCTTATTTCTTGAAACTCTGCAGAAAATTAATACAGTGAAACCTGCGAATAAGGGCACTCCAAATAACGTACCACCTGGAGTAGCGCACCCTCGCAGTCGGCACAGAATCGATTTTATAGAACAAACTACCTCTATATAGCGTATTCCCTGCGAAACGCGACTTGCACACTAGTTTCTTGGGACAAAATCACGATTTTACCCGCGAAGAGCGTACGCCAAAGCATGCAACAATGATATTTCACCCTGCACTGGGAAATCCCAAAATGAGGGCGATAAATGTCAAATAAAATACATTAGCATAGTGAATGCATGCTTACCATTTAGAAAAGGTATTTAAATACATGCAATATAAAGTAATGGCTACATCTACACATAGATGCAGTTGCATAGGAGCGTGTATTTGTTTTTTATATGTACTTTTCGGTTTTGTTTATATTAAAAACCATTTCAAATTGCAGCATATATATTTGTTCATCTTCATTATAGGATAATAATATCTGATTCATTACGGTCATCACTTTAGCTGAACCTTCATATGATCACATCCCTCCAAGTTGCACACCCCATGGTTCGGTCCCAATGGGGTGCGCTATTAACAGGTTTCACTGTATACAAAATGGCGCCACCTGCGTGGTAACCCTCTCTTATGTTTCCACTATAACTGGCACAGATGGCACTTGATTTCCTGAAATGCAGCGTTCCGATTGGTTGGACGCCATTTTCCGATGGTGGGAATTTTCAATTTGCCAATAGGAACGCTGCATGGATTTCAGGAATTCAATTAATTCTCATGAATTCTCCAATACTTCAAAACATGTATAAGTACCTTTAGAGTAAAACATAGTGCTATCAGCGATTAAAGAACCGCTTCATTCTAGAATGATTCCTAACGACAAACCTGCAATTCACGATGCACCCGCACATAGATCTATAGATTCACATGATTCTAGAATGAATCCAGGACACAAACGAGTTTGTCTTTTCTAATAGTATCGAAAACAAGTTGTTCGATTGCAATCATTGATTCCAGAATCATCCCAGATACATTCTAGAATAAAGCGTTTCTTTAATCGATGATGGCACTATGGCACTATGTTATAGAGTCATTTGCCAATACGATGCATTAGGAGAAGCATCACCAATATAATAATATAATAATAATAATAATAATAATAATAATAATAATAATAATAATAATAAAATACTTTATTCAAAAGATGAAAAAGTGTGGCAAGGTATAGAGCAAACACTAATAGCCAACCCGGTTTAAAATACTAGAGATACATAGTTTGACAGTTCAAGGCTTTTTAAGTGGGTATTAAAAATGTGAACAGAAGGCGCAGTAGCAGTATTGGCTGGCAGTCTATTCCATATTCTGCCCACTCTAGCAATAAAAAAGTGAAATCTGCAGTTATGTCTTGACACCGAAAACAAAACTTGTTTGGAATGACTACGGCGACTACCGTTGTGTTCTGTAACTCTCAGCATATAGGGCGATTGCCAGTGTAAGTTAGTTCATTTAACATTTTATAATAAAGACGAAGGTCAGATTTAATTCTTCTAATTTCCAGTGACTAACCTACAGTGTACATGTAGTTTGAAATTCCATTCCTCGCTGTTCCAAAACAGGAAATCTAAACTCTCCATAATCGCATAATGGTTCTGGCTGTTTTATAGCTTCATAAAAATAATCAACGAAATTAATACCTGGCGGTATAAAATTGATAACTCTGGCCCTCTGGGGCGTATCCGGTTAGACAAGC
Organism: Xestoiulus laeticollis; assembly: GCA_034698905.1. NCBI lineage: Eukaryota > Metazoa > Arthropoda > Diplopoda > Julida > Julidae > Xestoiulus > Xestoiulus laeticollis. The sequence continues at coordinate 4,082 of JAQGCC010005714.1, forward strand.
ACGTAATAAGTTTCAATAAACGATAGAAACCCAAATAGAAGTAAAGGTGTTCAGAGTGCTCCACCTACACGAATTCATTAAAACTATTTCCGATTATGCAGACTCACGAGTTTGGGTTAAAGCATATATACATGTATATATAGCCTTATAAAGCACAGCAACAGATGACAAACATGTTGTTCGACAAGCCATATTTAGAATATGGCTAAAACCTATAGCTATAACTTTAAATGAGCCGTTGAACCCATAACCAGCATTATTTATTGTTTTAAGAGGTTAAAAATACACGTCCATACTGTAGGTAGGGTTTAAAGCAAAAAAAAGGTTTAGTCTTAGAAAACAAGGGGTGGGCTTTGGATACAAAGGCTTGACCCACATAGATCAGTGGCTAACAACTTTGTGTCTTCTTGACAAGAGGTGCTGGATAGTGGAGGGTCTTTAAGTTAGGGCCTTCAACCTCCTACCTTTAGGCCTATTAACATAATCTACATCATCAAACTGCATGTGCATTTTCTATTATTTTTTTTTATAAACTATTTAATGGTTGCTTGGTTGTCTGTTTGTTTCAACTTCTTTTTGGTCTTTTTTAACCAACTTTCACACGCCCTATATAGCTGAAATTATGTATTTAGCTCAGTCTCATGGAACATTTTAATTATCAAATTAAAGTAGAAAGCATTAACACTATATACCTTTAAAAAATTGCAATTTTAAATGTAAAAAATGCATTAATGAACTATTAGATTAGTTTGAACTGCGAGCGCTACAATCAAGCATGAGTTTTGAAAGTACATTCGCTAGGGGGCAAAGCAGTCATGTTACCTTATTTTTTATTAGCCTGTAAATGAAAGGTTTTACCTGAAAAACGAATTTTTTTGGTTACAACTTGCCACTGGTTAATACATTTCACAACATCTGATTAAATTATGTAGCCTATAGTATACACCTATATATTTGTAATACAATACATTTGACTGGATTTTGATGGCAAATGTAATAACATCATCAAAGCAAAACAGGCTGTTTCTCTAATTGGCATTTAATAGCTAATCTCATAGATATATACCGATCATTAAAGGTCGATGAAACATTTTGGTAACGGGATAATTGACGTATAGGCCTACATGTAAATGTACACTATTACGCTCTATCTCCCATAACAAATTTTGATTTGTATAGGAAGACGTTATTGAAGGTCCGCAAATTAAAATTACTAGGTTCATAAATATTAAACTCACATCATTAGCAAATTGAGTTAGGAAACAACAATATTTTTCTGTTTATTGGATAATCATACTCGCATGCATCATATACGAAAACCTTATATCGTAAACCTCAAAAATTAATTATTGCTGGGCGGAAGCTTAATTAGACGAATTCATTATAAATTCAAAACTAAGACCAAAGGGCGGGGAAATTTATGAATGTGAACATATAATTAAGTAATTTGAAATTGCCTGAGTTATCATTATACAAACTTTTCCATAATGTAAGTGCCATAATATTTTTTTTTTCATCATTATCCTTCTTTTTCATTTTTTTTTCAAATTTTTGACACAGCAACAACTTTATTATTTTTTGATAAAACCAAAAAAAATGTCCAAAGTTAATTTAAAAAATAATTTATAAAAAAAGCTTATTCTGGTATGCTACCTTCTTAATTTAATTTTGGAAACTGTTAGGAACAAATGGAATGTACGAGGACCTAGCATAAATATTCCATTATTTGTTTAATTTTTTTTGTTCATGGATATGTACAATTGTATATTCCATTTCATGTAAATATGTCTGCAAAGTTTATAATTGATTAGGGTCTGGTAAACTTTTCGGACATATTTCCACGAAATGTAATATACATATACATAAACAAAAATTTAAACAAATAATAGAATATGTATGCTAGGTCCTCGTACATTTCATTTGTTCCTATCAGTTTCCAAAATTAAATAAAAAATAATTAGAAAAAAGGCTTATTCTGGTATGCAACCATCTTAATAGCACAAAAAACGAATGTCATAAGAAAATATAATACACAAGACAGTAAGCCCCAGGCCACACTTGGCTGGAAACGCGCGTTTGGCTAGCCTCAAGCAAGGCATTTAATTAAAAAAGAATGTTCCCACCAAATATTAATGTGCAAATTTTATAATTCTAGAATTTAAATTAAATTCGATGCCCTGTTTGAGTCTTGCCAAAAAATGTGCCCATTAATATCTCGTGCGAAAATTCTTTTTAATTAAATGCCTTGTTTGTGGCTAGCCAAACGCGCGGAAACAGCCTATAGTGTGGCCTGCAGGGGCTAAGAGCAAGTACTTACTCTTCACAGGCTTGCGATACAGTAACTCTTTGGATATTGGCTTCTTGTCTAAGTTGTACCACTTGTTTCCTCATGGCTTGAATCTGAGACATCATTTTAGCCGCCTGATGCGGAGAAAGATCGGAGTATTCCGCTATTGTCGAATCTTGCTTCAGTTTCCCAGCGAAAAACCGTCCCGGGCCGGCGTCTGGGGGAACAACTGTTTTTTAAACAACACGGGATAAGGCAGGTGGCGGACGAAAGAACGGATGGAGACGGAACGCATCGGAGGTAAAAGTAATGCACGCACTTTACGGATCGACAGCACAGCACGCTAGATCCACTGAGATCCGATTTCCTCTCACAGCCTCCGGTCTGCTTGCAAAATCACAAACGCCACCAAGCGGCAATGCAATACAGTGAAACCTGTGAATAGCGCACCCCATTGGGATCGATCCATGGGGTGTGCTACTTGGAGGGATGTGCTATATTAATGTTCAGCTGAAGTGATGACCATAATGAATCAGATATTATTATCCTAATGAAGATGCACAACTATATATGTTGCAATTTTAAATGGTTTTTAACATAAGCAAAACCGAAAAATACATATAGAAAACAAATACAACTGTATCTATGTAGATGTAGCCATTTATATTTCATATTGGGTATCTAAATACCTTTTCTAAATGGTAAACATGCATTCACTATGCTAATGTTAGATGTAGCCATTTTTACTTTATTAGGTGTACATGCATGTATCTAAATACCTTTTCTAAATGGTAAACATGCCAATGTATTTTATTTGGCATTTATCGCCCTCATTTTGGGATTTCCCAGTGGGTGAAATTTCATTGTAGCACGCTCTTCGCAGGTATAACCGTGATTTTGTCCCAAGAAAGCAGTGCGCAGGGAATACGCTATATGGAGGTAGTTTGTTCTATAAAATCGATCCGTGATGACTGCGAGGGTGCGCTACTCTCAGGTAATACGCTGTATGGAGGGCTCTTATTCGCAGGTTTCACTGTACCATGCATTCGAATTTCGCGGTTGTCGCCCACCGCTAGAGGCAGCACTCGCCCTCGCGCAGCTCTCTGAACATGCGCCCATTAAACTTGGCCGATTACAGCTACAGAATGCAAGACTGATTGGACTTTTTGCAAATGGAAAGTACGATGAAGACGTTAGCATTAGTTACAGAAAAAAAAAACTGTCAGCTGTTAAGGTAAAACACTTTTTTTGCTTTCTTTTTATTGGTTGTTAAATCACCATCGTGATCCAATGGTCGATTTCCACTTCTGATTGAACGAATCGAGTGCATATATGCTTCTTCAGATCACTATATTGAGTGATTGCCTTTGTTGGCATCAGACGTCAGGTGGTTGTATGTAGTCTACACGTGGATCAAGGTGTATATGCAATTGTACTGAAGAGTGCAATCACTGCATGGTGTGTGTACTGCAGAACGTCTTGTTACCAAAACGCGTCCTGCCGCCAGGTGGCGCTCGCATCAAATTGTGTCCGTTGTAGACGACGCATTCATCAAAGTTCACTAAAAAATTTCTGATTCAAAGTGTTTCTGTGGCCACACTAGGCTGTTTCCGTGCGTTTGGCTAAGCTCAAACAGGGCATCGAATTTAATTTATATTCTAGAATTATAAAATGTGCACATTAATATCTCGTGCGAAAATTCTTAATTTTTTTAATTAAAAACCTTGTTTGAGGCTAGCCAAACACGCGGAAACAGCCTAGTGTGGCCTGGGGCTTATTCTTTCAAAAAAAAAAAAAAACGTTAAAAATTTTAAATGAAAATAAAGCCAACAGAAATTGCAAGAATGTTATTTATCTGAACTATTTGTGCATGTAGGCCTATATCAATAATTTTTTAAAATCTTTTGAGAGGGTTGCATACAAGAATAAACGTTTTTTCTAAATTATTTTTTTATTTAATTTTGGAAACTGATAGGAACAAATGAAATGTATGAGGACTTATCATTTTTAAAATTTTTGTTTATGTACATGTATGTATTTTCCATTGGATGGAAATACACTCAAACCTATGAATGAGGGCCCTCCATATAGCGTACTACCTGGGAGTAGCGCACCCTCGCAGTCGGCACGTATCGATTTTATGGAACAAACTTACCTCTATATAGCGTATTCAATGTGAACATGCAACAATGAAATTTCACCCACTGACTTCGATATATGCATGTATCTACATAGATACAGTTGTATACGAGCATTCATGTATGTGTGCATCTTCGTTTATAGGATAATAATATCCGATTCTTTATGGTCATAACTTTAGCTTAACCTTTATATAGCATAGAAAGAAGCACATTTTTTACAGATTTTTAATATGGGTGGGGCTTTTACGTTAAACATATTGTTGACTAATTTGCATAAAAATCTCCATTTTTAGTACAAGACATATCTTTTAATGAATAAACGCGCTCATTTGTCTGCAACAATGATAGGACCCAAGAGGAGTCGTAGCACAATAATGTTACTGTGACGAGATGTCATGAAACCAAATTTTCTTTTTTATGTATAGAAATGTGATGGAAAAACAGAACCTATTTGATGCATCCAAACCTATTCAAGACGTACGTGGCAGTCATGTGGCCCTGGCATGTCTTTGGAACATCCATGGCGAAGCATCCTTACAAGAATGGATAATACAGATAAACGATTTGGAATGGAAAACTGCTGTAGCAAAATTGAAACCAGAGGTGAAGCTGGTGAGTTTTCAAGAAAAGGTTTTGCCTGCTACACAAAGGAAAAAATTAAAGTGTGCCTTGAAGTATTTTGTGGAACATTGCAAAGGACTTAAATGGACTCTGGAATATGAAAAGAACATTCCTCAAAGCTGGGAAAAACATGGCGACATGATCATTCTTCCGAAAGGTAGTTTTCAGGAGGCACCCTGGGAAGACCTAAGAGGTAAGCCTCTCAATAATTTTAATTTTGAATTTAATAGTTGCGGAATCTACATGCGTAAAATAATAGTTCTATGAAAAATGCAGCAGATGGCCTTAGAGAAAGCTGTCTTGCGTTCTCAACGCGAACGTAAACGACAGTTTCGAATTGCACATAGGCCTGGCTGTCAATTTGTTTACGTTCACGTTCACGTGGACGCAAACCTTGTCTGCATGCTTTGTGTTCACGTGAACGGAAACGTTGGAAAAATACATTGAAAATATGACAGTTATGTTAGATAACTTGTCCTGCGTTAAACGCGAACATGAACGAGTTTCGAATTGCACATAGGTCTGGCTGTTAAATAGTTTGCGTTCACGTTCACGTGGACGCAAACCTCGTCTACTTTGTGTTCACGTGAACGTTAACGTTCGACAAATACATTGAAAATATGACAGTTCTGTCAGATAACTTGTCCTGCGCTCAAGGCGAACGGAAGAGTTTCGAATTGCACATAGGCCTGGCTGTCATATAGTTTACGTCCACGTTCACGTGGACGCAAACCACGTCTACTTTGTGTTCACGTGAACGTAAACGTTGGACAAATACATTGAAAATGACAGTTTTGTCAGATAACTTGCCCTGCGCTCAAGGCGAACGTAAACGAGTTTCGAATTGCACATAGGCCTGGCTGTCAAATGGTTTATGTTTGCGTTGAACGCAAGACAGCTCCCATATTATATCTACCACTAAGGTTATTGGTAATGTGGTGCTCCAGAAAAATTAGGTTAAAATATGGGGTTCCCACAACCTGGAAAAACTAGGAATATCAGGGAATTTCATTAAGTCATTAAAGACACTTGGAAAGTCAGGGAGCTATTCAAATTGGTCAATTTGCATGACGTTGTCTCATCTTGTTCTTCCCATTTATGATGACAAACGTGTATGCCAATGGGCATCTATCACTACCGGTGTATGCGTGTTCGCTCCCCTCGAATTGCGTTATAAAATGGAGGCTACCATTAGATGCATCATGCCTGTCTGTTAAAAATATAGATACCTATAATCCCTGGCTTCCACGTAAGCTCGAATAGCATCGTTTTGTTTGGTCATCGGATTTCCCGGACAAGGATGATGTTATTACAGTGAAACATCTCTCGCTCAATTATGGTCTTACCGTGCACTGTATCCAGGCCAGCGTAAGTCTAGTAATTACTAAGAGGTCAAGAAACTAAACGAATTGGATCAGGAACGCACATCGTGATTGAAGATGTCAGTTGGCAGCAGAAAGGCATATATGGGATCAATGGGGACGTTATTGAACAAACTAGTTAAATATCGTCAATTTTATCTTATCATAAGAACTACTGACTCATAATATCAGGTCTAACCCTGACTAAAAATTTTGGAAGCATTTCTGGAAAAAATATACGCACATTCTACATGTAGATCATATCCCTTCTGGTAGTGACTCCCAGATATGCATTACCATACTGCATGTAGGCCTATACAATCCTTAGGTTCCTTTACTCCAAATGTTTGCATAAATTAATGATTTTTAATTGATGTCAAGCAATTAAAAATTATTAGAGGGATTGGACAGGTTTCCTTTAATCTTGACGACATTGGCAGCACTGTTTTTTTTTTGCCAATACGCATGCGTGAGGACGACGTTAATGGGTTTGTGGTTGAGGGCAGACGACAACATTAGTTTAACGTGATACCACAACGTCTTTGAGGAGCATAACGACTTTTTGTGAGACGGATTTTCCCGCCGCCTCACATTCTAGAGTTCAAATTTGAAATGGTTTTTCCCGCCATTTCACTTTTCA
>JAQGCC010005715.1:0-11129 GCA_034698905.1 Xestoiulus laeticollis
GTCACTTTTAAAAAGTCGTTTTCGTTTTTGGCGCATGCGCACTAGAAACCACTTTGACTTTTGAAGTGGAAGTGAAAAAAAAAAGTCGCCGTTTGTAAGTCCCTAATTTAAGATTAAGAAGCACATAAATTGACCATTTGATTTTCCACTTTGTGACAAAAAAAAATTGTCTATTTATTCAGCTATTTAATAATACATTATGGAAATTTGCCTAATGATTATCAGGCAAATTTCCCTAACGCCAGACCTGTTTGATCTTTGAAAGATATTAAAAAAAATTATTGGCAACCATGTTTAATAATCCCAAAAAGTATACAAAACCTTAAATAGGGAGGGTTTGGAAAAGAACTTAATTTTTATTTCTTCTAAAACGTTTACTTTTAATTTACACGAAAGAGTCGAGCCTTCTCCTTCCATTGAAACTAGTATTTATATGGAATATGCCAATAGGGATCTTTATATTACTCTGAACACTTTTAACATATATACTGAAAATTCAATGTTAGAGCCTATTATTTCCCCCACAGCACATTAAATTACATAGTTGTTATTCAGTGTGGCTATTTAGCGCCTCTGTGCTAAAATGTATACACCTTTAGGGGCTTCACCTGTGCTGTTAAACTCCATTTTCGACACTTTGTGCTCCCCCTCCCCAATTTCCTTCGTTGCATTTGCTGTATGGTGGGTCCTAAATTGTTGGATGATTAAGATTCATTAAATTCATTAAAAAATTCCGTAATTACATGTATGTTTAATGTCTTTGTTACAGTTTTACTAGCTTCGTGGTAGTACAACAACAACAAAAAAATTTCAAGGCTTTTCAGGACTTCTCAAACAAATTTTGAAAATTATACAGTAGATGTACTCGAACATGATTGGCACTGACTGCAATCACAATTTGTTGGCACTTTTGGTGAGAAAGGTTGTGTACCGAGTTTGTCAACTTATTTAATCGCAATTTGTTTGTTTATTTAATCGACATCCAAGGTCAGGGACGATTATGAAAAAAAAAATCGTCACCTATGAAAGTAATGTCGCCATTCAGTTGCAGTACTGAGGATGTTACAACGTTTTGTGAATTTCCTTTGCTCCTATTATAAGTGGCACAAGTTGTGGTTAAATATATTTGTAACCGTTTACCTTTAAACAGCATGTCACAGACCTTGGTTCAATATTGCCAACAATGAATTTTTGTCTGATGTGTAGCTTGGAGCTGTATGTCCTCTTTAAGTGGAGGATACCCTTCTCAATGTCCTCACTATGTATTTGGTCATGTAGTTTTGTCATTCAACATGTAAGATATGCTGAGCCGACTGCTGAACAGTCCTATATCTTCCACAGGGATTTTGTGGACATGCAGTCGCCATGTCATTCAAATATTTAGCTCAGGAACTTGGTTTCATGTGATATGGCCCTTGCCTGCAAAAGATCACTACTTAACCATTTGAATTGTCTTCATTGCAATGCCCCTAGAGATGTCTTTTGTTTTTTTAACACGGTAGACTTTTTGACTGGAGCCGCTGCTATACCGCTATCTGTGACCAAAGAGGTGCTCCAGGCTACTCTCCAAATGGAACCATCATATTATACTGCCCTGTTTTGCACTGAACAATGGAGCGTCATTGCACATGGTACATTATAGGAACTCGATGGCCAAGATACAAATAATGACAAGGGTTAAAGGAACCCAAATATGGAGTCTTGAAAACAAACCCAATGCAGGAAAGCAATAGATCCACGATTAAAGTAAGCCTTAGCAAGGGCTATGTTCAGGACAGAGATTGGAGCATGTCCTCAGGCATTGTTCAATGGTCAGCTCCAGAAATATGGTCTGCCCTCTCAATAGCACATCTATTGGGCTTGAATAGACAATCGCAACGTAAATACCGTTGTTCTGACAGCACAGTAACATATGAGTAAGGTCCGACTTAAGGCCTTCGGCACCATTTAATTTCTACCCAAGTATAGCACTTAATATTGGCCGAATATTGGAGCAGTATTGTTTAAATTGGCAACAATTGGTCAATGAAACCTATATTGGACAGATTTATTCAAGCTTACTAGGCAATACTGGGCCAATATTGCACATTTGCATGCAATAACGGACTTAATATATTGGCAAAATTTATTTGCCATTGTTACATATTGATACATTAGCATAAAGAAGGCCAATATTGGGCCTTAATCTATTCCAATAAGGTTTGAAAAAAAGGTCCATTAAAAAATGTTAACATTGCAATATTGTGCCAATATTTAAAAACGCGTTTTGTCTACAATTTGCCAATATTGAGTGCTACTTGGGTATGTATAATTATTTTAACTTACAATATTCGTATATATTCTCATAGATGCTACATTGTATACAGAACCTGGTTACGAGTCCCCTACCTGATACTAATGTTATGGCCATCGTGATGCCCTGCATAATTTACGATAAATTAAATAAGCTAAATAATGACAAAAATAATATTTATTTTCAAGACCCTCATGTTAGAGCATTGTTATAATGATGGATCCACACAGTACTGGTTTACAAGAATCTGGTATAGTAGTGTACTATTGGCTCACTACGGATCCCTACTTTATTGAATGGAAATAAAAACACCTAATTTTGTTCTGCTGACTCCTGCACAACCCACCACAGCTTGAGCTTTGCTGAGTACTCTATGCCTTCTTTTTCAAAGTCCTCACACTGTGGTGGCGCCACTGTCGCCTTTCCTTTCTCTCTGCCTGCTTATATGAAGGCTCTTCCTGGCATCACCCTTGGCTTTTAGGAATTGCTATCAGCGGGTGTGAGTGCAACGAGAAACAGTTCTGGCAGTGAAGGTCTCTTGGCAAAACTCGGTCGTTGAGCTTTTTCCTTCACTCTTCCTCCTTGTACTGCACTCTACTCCACTCTCTTGCCCTCCAGAACGGATTTTTGGGATATTTGGTGCGCCAGGCATGGAGAACTCTTCGACGTCGTTGTTGGTTGTGACATTTTCCAGAAACGCGACATTGTGAACGGTTGCTTGAGAAATTGCTTGACAGTTGCTGGTTGTTGTTTTTTCTCTCGCGTGTTTTTGCACGAAAAAAAATGCTTGACTGGAATATTTGCTCCTTGTGGATAACTACCGGTTTCGCGAATGCAGTGATAGATTTCAACGTTTTCGAGTAACATTTTCGACTAAAAATCAACACTTTTTTACGACTTACGATTCCAAGAAACCTTTAACCGACTATGAAATCGTCCAAGGAACATCGTAGGGTGCCTAGCACCGTGGGGGGATGGGTGGCGGCCACAAGGCCCTACCCCCCACACGATGAGGACATTTCTGATGATGGGGGAATAGAAATGGACGAGGAGACGGTGAGAATATTATTTTTTATATTTTTTTTCGAAACATTCCTGGAGAAGCAGTACTGATCCATAATTTAACAATTTGTTCAAAAGAACAGAACACCTCTAGAACTGTATCAGATAACCCTATTGCTCATGAGATTATGGAACAGCACATTGTGATTCCAATTGAAAATTTTTAACTTTTTTTAGCATGTTCTTGTTTGAATGAAGTATGATAATATACCCATACGAGCTTTTAAGGGACTCATGCCATAGTCCCATAAAATGAAATCCATTTGATTCTCTGGTCTCATTTGGTCCCATTGCTTGTCTCATTAGCTTGTTCCATAATCTTATTATTCTCATGGTTTTTCTCTATATGAGACCTCTTGGGACTACAATTAGTTGTATTAATTTTATGTTATGATTCCTTCAAGATTTGCAGAACGTTGTGCTGTAAGCCTGCTAATAGTATACTAATTATGCTGTCTGGCACCTTGTGTGTTAATCGTTGCCATTTGGGGTTTGGAATGATAACATGCATTTGTTAACTAACATTCCTTTCTCAAATTTGGCGTCGTTTCACTGTGGAAATCCTCTTTGAAAAAACCTTTTGGCGCCATTTTTGAGACTGGTCGTTGGGGTTTTTCATGATGACATTAAAAAGATGTCATACATGTAGTTAACATCATTCTGTTTCCTAAAAACTAGGGGTAGCGTTATGAATTCACTGATATCATAATCTAGTACCAATAAGGGCTTGCAAAAGCCTTGCATCATCCGACGGTCACTGACCAATTAATCAATGATTGGTTGAATTTGTCTTTCATCATTAGTCTAATATTGCTTGTTATTGTCTGTGAATGCAAGCAGATGCTCGCCATATTGGAGAAATTTAAGGCAAATATGATTTGCATGTCTGTTTAGGTTATGCTAAGTGTATATGCAAACGCAATTAGAATGATGCTTGATGTCTCAGTCAAGTTCCTGTAAAGTTAAGGAGAGAATTGAGGAATTTATTATACAATGTTGATTGTCATGGTTTAAGGTTGCAAACAAACTCTTCAAAACGTAAATATTTTTCTTCCTACTATAGATAAGTATTATTTTGTTTTATTTCAAGATGGCCGCCTCCAAGGTGGACATCTTGGTAAATGAGAGATATATTAGATTGCTACATTAAAATGAGGTTTTTTGGAAATGATTTATACTTTTCAGTACCCTTTTTGAAACAGTTTAGTGACACTGCTAGCCATCTCTGTTATTATTCCTGGAAACGTTCATTCTGTTGAAAATAAGCGTCCAACCTCATAATTTCTCAGGCAATTTTAATCAAAATAAAGGCGTTGAAGTTGCTGCGATATATAACCCCTAAATATGTATACAAGTTCTGTAATGATGACGGTATAATAATAATAATGAAACGAAAAAGTAAGGCGCTTTTTTGTGCAAATGTTAATGGGTCATGCGTCTGCTCCAGCGGCCATCTTTGTTGTAAAAAGATGGCTTTATGAAGGTGCATGCACTTAAATGTTTCAGGTAGGTTTCGATCGTGGCATTGAATTTGCTGGCATTTATTACACCAATATTTTGGGCAGTATACCATAACTGCTGTAATCGAGTTTTTCCAGGCCTAATTAAGTTGTTAAGAAGGGGGAAATCTGTTTGATTTACAACGCTTAATGCCCGCTTTTTTTTAACCGGTTTATTAAACCTCTAAAATGCCTGGATTTTTTTTTATAGCGCGAACTTTCTCTCCAACAAACTTTTAATCGGTCAAACTTGGTCAAGTAGACTGGAATCTTGGTCGATTTGAAACCAAAAAAAACAACCTGTAATTGATTTTTTTGTTTTGTTATGGCACTGTTAAACGCTTATTATTGCATGACCGCCATTTTCGTTTTTATATCTGTCTGCTTTGGTAAGCATGAACCGTAGCTATTTGGACATGTAGTTTTATAGTTTTTTTTTTCGCAAATTAATGATGAGAGTTATTTAGTAATTGGGCCGCCTCTGAAATGCTAAATTGGTCTTTTTTTTATACCCACCCTCGTGTTTTTTTTTTTTTTGCCAATGTCCTGATGAGGCATACTCAGCGATGAGTCCCTTGGGGTGTCAAAATCTGACGGTTTGAGACTGAGGGTGAGGGCAAGTCTTTGTTCACCCCGGGATGGAAATTTATTATTAGCAGGGAACAGAGAAGGGGGGGAATGACGTCACCGATGTTCGGGAGACGGGATAAGTTCATTGCAACCCAGATCTACAAATTTGAGGGGGGATGCACGGTGACCCACCCCTCATCCAGGTCCTAGGAAGACCCTGTGATAACGTATCGTTTTACAAGCAGATGGTATTTATTTAAGTAGGCACAAACGGGAGCAACAATACAAGGGCCGTTGTCTATAGAGTTTTCGAAATTCTGCCCTAACTAGTAATTGATCTGAGCAGCCTGAGTACTCCTACAATACATGTAATTGTGCCTGTAGACACCACTCCCAACGTCTTTGGATGATGGATGTTGCTTGATGATAGTTGGAATAGGGGTCTTTGAATATTGAAACATGGGACGATGCTTGAGTCGTAGGATTCTAGGAATGTTTTGTAGCCGTGACATTTTTATTTCTATATTACCATTACATCATACTGAATAGTCTACTATAGTGAAACCTTTGAATAGCGCACTCTATTGGGACCAAACCATGTGGGTGTGCTACTTAGAGGGATGTGCTATATTAAGGTTCAGCTAAAGTGATGACCATAATGAATCAGATATTATTATCCTAATAAAGTTCCACAAATATGTACAATTTTATGTTGCAATTTTTAATGTTTTTTAATATAACCAAAACCGAAAAATACATATAGAAAACAAATATACGCTCGTATACAACTGCATGTATGTAATGTAATGTAGATGTAGCCATTTTTACTTTATATTGGGTGTACATGCATGTATATAAATCCCTTTTCTAAATGGTAAACATGCATTCACTATATAGCTAATGCATTTTATTTGACATTTATCGCCTTAATTTTGGGATTTCCCGGTGGGTGAAATTTTATTGTTGCATGCTTTGGCGTACGCTCTTCGAAGGTAAAACCGTGATTTTGTCCCAAGAAACCAGTGGGCATGTCGCGTTACGCAAGGAGTACGCTATATGAAGGTAGTTTGTTCTATAAAATCGATCCGTGTTGACTGCGAGCGTGCGCTACTCCCAGGTAGTACGCTATATGGAACGCTAGTTCTTATTCGCAGGTCTCACTGTACACTTAAGCTTATACATCACGTGTTCAGTGGTCATATCGTAACGGCGCTTCATTAAAATACCACCATAAGTGGCATTCATGTTTCACCGGCATCACTTTTAATTCTGGTTTTGCGGAAATGTGTTTTGTATCCTCTTTTACATTTGGCGAGGTCATGCATTTTATCCACTTCAATGGCGTGCATGACCACCGATTTTTATTTCGTCAGTGACAAAATAGAAAACTTGACTATATATGACTGAGGCTGATACTAACAGAAATATGGTGTTCTGCATGATTAAAGTTTAATTATAGTACTGATGCTGAAGAAAGATCTAACGAACCATTGGATTTAACCGTTCTTTTATTAATGAGTATTTTATGGTTCAGAATGGTGAAGTCGACCATGTTGCTTGTTTTTTGCAACTGTCAAGCAGTCATGATTAGGCTACATGTAATTCTACCGTGAAATACAACAGCATGCATCTTGGACCGCCAAGTCGTGGCCAGTTGAAATCTGACCGTGTTCTTAATTAGTCCACAGGCTCATTTCCGTTAATTTACTGACCCATTTCAATATCCTGTGCCGGTGTTACCAGTTTAAATGGCGTTTCATAAAGACCTGTTTTGTAATATGTCTCACTTTAGCAAAACTGAACATTTTCCAAAATGGGTTAACACTTGGAATGGATGATTCATCGGCGAATAAATCAATATCCGATTTTCGGTTGTAGCCGAATGTAGGGAACAAAGGATTGAGCTAAACCACGTAGTGCATACATGTACATTTATGTGGGCCTAATCCCTATCAGTCTCTTCCCCGCCATCTTGTTGTCCCGCAGGAGGGAGTGCCCCCTGCCTGCACGTGGACAGCTGTTGTGGAGCGCTATTATGAGGGGGATTTTTTTTTTATTGGGATAAATGTGCTGCTCAACCCCCTCTCCAGCCCTATTTCGTTTAGTAAATGCACTTTAGGGGAACCTGGTTTGAGACCAATATGGGGGAGGGAGAAGTGGTAACACTGTTGACCCGCTTTGATTGAATTTGCAATGTCGTCTGTGGGAGTTTTGGATTGAAACCTTTTTTTTTTCATGAAAATTGGGTTAGTTTTTTATTTTTTTTTTATGAAAACTAACTGGTCTGGTCAAATAGAACATGTTTTACAGTTTTCGTTATGATCCATTGATTTGTTACCACATTACACTATACACTACATGTGTTCAAATATGGCGGCTATGTTAGCACCAACAAAAAAACGTGCAATTTTATCTTGGTACTTTGTGGAGTGACTACTTGGTTTGGAGCTTTTTTTAAAACAAAAATTGGGTCAGTTTTTTTTACGAAAATTTGGCTTTTCAAACTTATTATAACATATGAATAAAGCCCATTTCCGTTGCAATATCCGTTTTATGACGCCATATTCCAATATGGCGGCAAAGTAAGCAGCAGCAAGAAAATCGTTACGTTTTTTTTTTTGTCTTGACGATTGATTCACTGGTCATCGCAACAAATTTGATTTGGTATTGTGAGTGACGATTTATCAGACCCTTAAGCAAAACACTAAAAGTATTTAGGTCTACTAATGAAATTAGGATGATTGATGCGCAACCAATCAAAGATCGATTCTTGGGAGTCCAGAACTAGACTGCAGTAAGATGAAATGTTTGAATGGATTACATGGAAGCTTATCACAGAACAAAGAAGCCGTTTTTTGGTTTCAATTGTACGGATGAGTCCTTTGTCTCTTTATCAAAAAACGAACTATAAGTCTTGTAACGATAAAGGACGCAATATCAAAAACTGTCATGTCGAGGGCGGTAATATAGGTTGTAAGCAAGAGAAGAAACTTTGCTGGGTCATTGGCCAGGGTTGGTCTACGTTTTGGGGGGAGATATTTATTTTTGGATTCATATCTGGAAGTATGTGCGGGCTTGTAGACTCTGACTTTTGTTTTTTAACATTTGAGTTTTCCATGTCGCAGCCATCTTGGAGCATTTTGGCGTCGAATTGGCCTGTTATTCCCTCACCCCCCCCTCCCCTCTTCTCACTATCTAAGTCTTTAATTTCCTAGCTGTCTTTGTTGATATTAAGACATGCGTGCACCCAAGTTCATTTTTGATAACTTTTTTACACTTGTAGACTAGAGGGGTTTCAAGATAATGTATAAGTTTTACAAGAAAGTTAGATTTCTATTAAATTTATTCCATTTGTGCATCCTGATGGAGCCCAAATGCATGCCGAAACGACTTGTTTTTATACTCATGCTCTTCACAACCACATCCTCAAACTGTATTTGATAAAAAAATGAAATAAAAATGTTGTGGTTTTTAAGGGGATGCAATAACTTTAAGGTCCTATACCATCTATGTTTTTGCTTTCAAACATAATAGAAATGATGAAAATTACATACATGCACTGGAGTAATGACATTTTCTACAGATCTAACATTGACCTATGATCTGCGATTTTCAATAAAATTGCAATGACTTTATGAGACATGTATACAGTAGAATGGAATATGTATATACAATAGACATAGGGCGATTAAATCGGTGAAACATTCTTCATGAAAATAGCTTTTGTTAAAAATACTTTGAATGTAACAATGTCTAAATGTATACAAACAAATGTAACAGATAAGCAATGAAAAAATTTGACAAATTGGACCAGTTTTGACAAATGTCTATTGATCATTGGAAAAGCCATTATCATCATCTCCATCTCCAGAAAACTTGATTTTTTTTTCAACTATAACAATACATGTATGTGCATTGAACATAACATACATGTATATCTGACAATTTAAGACAACCAAAAACTATTGAAATCCTCATTTTTAAGATTTTAAGCTCTTGGGTCTCAAAGACTCCAAGGTGGTCATCAGAACGCTAATGTCTTTTTTTTTTGAGTACATTACTGCATTTCTTTTCTGGAAAGTGTGTATAAAGTTACACGACTTGATGTTTATCGATCAAGCAGATTTTGCAACGATGTGTGAGGAAACATCTGAGGTCCTTTAGTATAGTTTAGCAAATGGACGCTAATTAGTTAATGTTGAACATTCTAATCATCTCCATGCTTATGCACTCGTAGCTCCAGATGTGCTTAACTGTTATGTCCACCAAGGCTTTTGCGTGAATAATAGAACCTCGAAGCAGTGTAAATCAGATCCGAATGACCCTGGGTGTAACCATGACTCCCTGGATATCATAAAGAAACTTTAGAAGGTTTAAGATAAAATGGTACGAAATAATTTTGTGAATTTTTTCAAAATTTTAAATCAGTATCTTTTTGAAGTATTAATAGTATTAACGAAGAAACCATCTTCATATTGCTTGATGCTGCAACCTCCTTTCCCCTACAAGTTTCCAATTTTTATTTACCACTACGTGGCGCTATCTACTCGCGCATGCGCTGTTTTGTAACACGGATTTTTTTCCGTTGCCTATATAGTAATTTTCGTTCTGTAACTTCTGTCCTGATCATCCTGAAGCAGAGTAAGGAATAAGTTGGAGAAGATTTGATCCCTTGCAGATATGCAGTGATCAAAGCCGCCATTATTAGCTCTAACTTCCGAAATTCATGACAAACCCTTTGCCTAGGGGCAATACCCGTTTACTATAAGCACTTCCTGCAATGCCGGCGTCAATACATTACCGAATTGCATGTGTTATGTATACAAACAAGGATTTTGCGACGGTCAACGCCCTGCTCTTCAGTACGGAAAAAAAGTACAGAAACTGCCTCGGGTTAGGCTGCAACCCATTGCGTGGATGGATGCACAGGCCACGGATGCATTAGCCTTATTAGTAGACTAGGAAAACGCAACCCATGCATGCAAACTGATTAATACGGTGTCCGTGTAACGGCATTTATTGTTATTGATCTTCGTGGTATGCAGCACTGATGGATTGTTAAGCCTCCTAAAGGATGATTCTCCAGAGTCTGGCATGAACTGTATGTTGTAAACGTCAGTTTGGACTGAAGCTGGGTCCAGCCAATTGTTTATACGTTTCTGTTAACAAGTCGATACGGGTGCACTCTGATTGTGTTTATTTTTTCATCAGCTTCATATGTACCCTCAGTTTTCCATGTGCGGTAGCTCACAGGGACAACCACGCCCTTGGGGTGCTTCACAATAGTGGTTGTATTTATTGTACACGTATTTGTGAGGAGTTGCATGGAACTGGATTTGGTGTTGCAATGTGGTTTCAAGAATTGTTTTGTAAGATTTATTCTGGTTTGGTACCTCGTGGTTTAGCATTGCATTTTTTTTGTATCTGTTTCCGTGTACAACAATGGACAACTTGTTTTCAATAAAACAACAAGGACCATAAACTTTAACATGCACTGTATATACGTGTACATGTATGTGGACAACTACCTGAAATTTCAAAGGAAACCAAGTTATTGAAATCAATATTTTTGAATATTTTAAACTCTTGTAGTTTGCATTGTGGTCTTCAGAGGGTTAACTAAAATATTGTATTCATGTAGTATAAGTGTGGAGATGAAGTGATAAATTGAACAATGGTCAAGGTCCGCGTTACAAAACAGCGCA
>JAQGCC010005716.1:0-11128 GCA_034698905.1 Xestoiulus laeticollis
AATAAAACTAATAATAAAATAAACACCAAAATAAGTTCAAATATATCACCAGAATCTTGTAAACATACGGCCTAGCGTGTGCAAGTGTCTGATTTCGGAAGCTTCGGCGGTCCGCCGCCAGGGGGCGCGCGCGTAATCTTTGCGTCGCCAATAAGGATAGGAGCAATTTGATAACCAGAATCATGGAAAAACCTCAAGGGCTACTCCAAGCCTACACGTAGGCCTACATTCTACATGTATTTGTAGCAAAATAATCCAAAAACATATTTCATTCATTTATCCCTCCTTAACATAACGGTATAGCAATTTTACCTCTTTAGGGCTCATTACCCTTTGGAGCAAACCCTATATATACCTGTAATGTTCAATTGCTCAATTTTCATCACATTTTCATATTATCATTTGGTCGCTAGGGGGCAGCTAGTGTCCCATCAATTATACCACTACATGTATTTTAAATATATGTAGGCCCTAATTATGAGTTTATGAGCACTGTAGAATTTGAAGAAATGAAATAGTCAGCTACATGTACATGTACAGTACATGCATCAAAACATGATAAAATATTGAGCAATTTTATGGCAAGTTATGGAGAAAATGGATTTTATGAAATAGCTTTACAAAAAATGTAATTTAACATTGCAGGTACATGTTTAGGGGTTGCTCCAGAGGGTAATGCGCCTTAACAAGAAACTAATTTACGATTTTCCTAATCAAAAGTTAGATGGAATATATTAGTCAGAGAAACCATAAACTTTGAAATAATTTGAACATTAATATCATTATTATTTTATTTACATGTACATGTATGTCTAGAATTTCAAGAATCAAAACGAATCGGACCATACAAATAAACTCTAGTAATGCAAGATTCATTTTCTCAATTTTAGCTTAAGAACCATTTTTGTTAGTGAAATTTGCAGAAAAATAACCTCTAAAATACTGAAATTTTGCTTTCTAATACCATAACAATTTTTCTCGAATTGAAAATTAACCAGTTGATCGCAAATTCGTTTATACATTTATGAACAGGCACTTCCAGCTCAAGCATTTTAATGGAATTTTTAATTAACTGCTTTATAAACGCACCAGAATCCAGGCTGTAATGATAATAAATTACCAAACATTGCTCACCGCATTACCGATATTATATAAGCACTTAACAATAAGGGTTAATGACATGCAAGAATGGGCTTACATCCGGTTAAAGTAGATCGAACAATCAAAGTACATAGAAACAGAAACATTTCAATCTTTACAATTCCATTTGACTGTTTTAGAATGATATGTAAGCCTATTATGATAAGATTTCTTACATTACAGCAACAAAAACAGTAATTGTTGCAGAGCGTTCGACCTCTTCATGCGTTTATCATGCAGGTGCTTCATTTTCTCAGCAATCCTCTCATAAACCAGAACATTTCCAAGTGTGGAAAAGTTTTACATGTTAGTGAGTTTCTGTGTCAGTGTTCTAAAGACCAGGAAATCCTTGATAAATCCCTTACTATATGCATACTACATTACATATATGGAAATGCTCAGAGAAATGAGAGGATTTGTTGAGCGAGCAAAGCACCTGATGAAGGCCTATACAGAAACCGAAATGTTATGCAACAATTAAAGATTTTGGCTAAAGGTGGCTTTAAAGATGTTGGCTAAAGATGGCTCTATAGATACATTGTACTGTATACACTTTCTCCGGATGCAGCACACAACATAAATTTGTTTTTTACATACAAGATGCAGTATACAAGTCAAAGCATGTGGATGCATTTTAATATTATTATTTACAAACACTGTATACTTTGGGCAAAGCTAATCATGCAGGCATAGGATTTTTTGAAGCACATGGCATGTACATGGATTACCTCACAATGAACATCAAGGGATGTTACATACTATATTATGAATTTTATAAAAAAAAATATTGTCATCATTTTTATAGGATTTTCATGTTACCAACCTATAATAGAAAACATACCACAATGTACAAAACAGTTTTGTACATTATAGTATGTTAATTATCTTCACATAGAAATATTTGATACAGACAAATAAAAAATTAATTATAAAAATATCATTCCAAAATATATTTCTTTGTTTTGATGTTGACAATACATTAAGCCCCTATATATAGTAAATAAATTTAATTTTGGGAAATTTAGAATGAATTAAACAATCAAATTAAATTTTCATGTTTTATTTCTCATATTTTGCTTTATAACCTTTAAATCTTTTCACCCATTTTCTTTAATAAACTATTTATATATATAACAGTCAAAACATCATTTCAATTGGGGATCAATCTTCTGGGATAAACCATGGTTCAAAAATAACCTATTCCAATTCATATTAGTTTTAAGAAAGCATACTTTATAACCAATATGCTATAGGTAATTCTTACATCTTCTAACAATATTAACTC
This sequence comes from Xestoiulus laeticollis, assembly GCA_034698905.1. NCBI lineage: Eukaryota > Metazoa > Arthropoda > Diplopoda > Julida > Julidae > Xestoiulus > Xestoiulus laeticollis. The sequence continues at coordinate 2,426 of JAQGCC010005716.1, forward strand.
AATTTCAGAAAACTTTTCAATTGAATAATTTTTGATTCATATCAAATACCCGCTAGTGCATACACGTATGGAATGTCAACTGTGAGAAGTTATTTTCCTACAACTCACCTTAGACATAGTTGAGCAATGAAAACCTTCATGAGCTTTTGGTATAAATCCCAAGTTGGAGAAAAGATGCTCACAACAGAAGCAGAAGAGTTGAACGACTGAAAGGCTTAGCTACATCCCTCAGCACTTATATTTATAAAGAGAGGGTCTGTGGAGCGTTAATGGGGTCAGATGAAAACCGGTAAGAATCCCCACTATCCCATATACATGTATGTGTCGAAGGAAAATACATCAACTGGATAGACGTGTGCGAATGAATGATTTAGTTAAGCAGTGACCGTAGTGAATAATGCATTTCGCGCGAAGCAAAAAATAACATTTAATAATTCAGGTGGTTGGGTTATTTGTCTCACGCTGAAGTACGGTAGATATGGGAAGTGCAAAACTGCAGGGATTTTTTTTTTTAATTTGCTCTGAGAACACAACAGCTTTAAATTGCTATTGAATAATTTTTTGGACAAGTGTCTCCAAATTTAACTTGAATCATTATTTTTCCCTACCTGTAACACAAAGCTAATTATGTAAGACCACACGTATTTCAGTTTTTTGACATTTTTGACAGCATGAGTGAAAACAACTACAACATCTTTAAATGTGATTATGGATAATGGGGTATACGAACTCGGAATGCATTCGAGCATGTGTTCATTATTTTTGAAAATAACATTAATAACAGTAATTCTCCGTCTTTTAATTTTATTTTTACCAGATTCCGAAAAAAAAAAAAAGACATAAAACCGGGTGTGTGAACAAGCACTGAGGCGTGTATACAAGTTAGTGTAAAAGTAAAAACGATCAAGGATTTATCGTTTTCGTGGATAACGTAAAAACAACTTAAGAAGGCTATAACTAAAAATCCCTCGATGCATCACAAACCCTATGGCTGAATATTCAAAACAGAGTATGCATTAGAGCGTTGACCGTTTAATCTGCATAAATAATTGTTAAAAGTTCTTGAAATTTACTTCCTGCTCATTTCAGAACATCTTGAAAACTTCAAAATGAGCATGTGCATGTATGTACATGTAGTTCCGGACCTTTTTATAACATTATCGATACCTAAAAAAGTGAACTTTGTACCGTATACGGTAAATTTACGCATTTCATCTACCGTATTGCGAACTGACTATGAAAAATCAAACTTTCTTGAAATAAGTAATTGCAAATATGAAAATACAGGTGATAAACAGCGTAAGATTATACATTAACCAAAAATTGATTTTATACGCTTGCATACATGCATTATAGACTATTGTGAATATAGATATACTGCTTTACTTCTAAAAATTACATTTTATTTGAATTTGACCTAATTTTTTATTTTAGAAACATTTTTTTTTAGTAAGGCATAGGAAATAAATCAATGATTCGTGTTGTACGTAAATAGGTTTGCAATAAATGGGATAAGGAGAATGCATATACCGTACTGCTTCCATGGTAATTCATAATTCTTTAAGTATGCATGTATATTAATATTAGACAAATGTTTTGTGGAAGAATTTATTCATCTTTATTCATTCAATTTATTCATTCACCCAGAATTTATGCATCCTACAGTAAGTGGGATGCTAATGTATTAATATATTAAAATTATTCAAGTGTAAAAATTCTGAAAAAAAAATGTATAAACGACAATAAGATTAAATACAGGACTTAAAAATCAGTTTTTCATTAAATTTAAAATATGTCAACTTTTCTGACAAAACATTGGCTTGCTTCTCATGCATCATACAAAACAAATGTTAAAGTTAAAAGTGGGTCAAATTCAACATAAGTTTCTTTATCATTCATTTAATATACTATGTAGATTTAACAACACAACAAAGTAATTTAAAATTTCCCATATCCAATTATAAGCTTACTTTTTATACCAAAAAACCCACAAAGTATTACACGGTTCCAAATATATCGACCATATTATTTAATAACCCCACCCATGCTTTGAAGGATGAAAAACTGCAAAAAGGAGGGGCCCTTACACAAGTAAATACGGTATGTATATTTATAACACTAAAAGAATTTACAAGACGTATTGGCAACATACATGCAACATTACTGTACTTATAAACAGCGTCTGTCATCTATATAAACATTGCATGCCGAAGATTAAATTGACGACAAATAGAAACTTGGTTTTCGATGTAACTGGTGCATAAACTCTATACTAATATGAGAGCAGGTAAAACATTTTTTGCAAACCAAACAACCCTAAGTTGCAAATTGGTGAACTTTTTGAAGTCTGGTTGTCATATGAAAACCATATGTCACTTTAACAACCGCCATTAAAAAAATATTCACTTTCATATAAAGAAACTATTGGTTATACTACAGCAGCCATGGCACATCGTAATTCATAAAGTACATCTATTAGTGGTTGGCATGGTGTAGTACAACAACCGTTTCTGCCATCTGAACTCTGACATTTCCCATATTCTGAATATTTTGACATTTCATCCTCATTTTTATCTTTCTGTAAGCTCATCTTGAAATTTCTAAAGAAGACCGTTTAAATTCATTCTCACACCTTGCTATTTTCATGACTTTTCTAGTTCCGGGTCATGGTCGACCCAATTGTATATGCGGATAAGTGCAATACAAAAGGTACAATGCACATACGTTATTTGCATTACACGAGATAAGTCTATGGGAAGCACTCGATCATACTTTGAATTTTCTCAAAAATTTGGAAAAATTCCTTAAGGTCAAAGGAAACGCATGGATTGACTATAGGTGGCATAATGTACGCCATACAATAAAACCCGTCTATTTGATGAATGAATAAAAGCCAAAAAATTAAGCGATGCCTGCAGGCTTTAATCGAGCAGGAAGACAGGTAGAAATCAGGACAAGATGTTCAGTGTCAGGGTCACTGCAATTTTTCTGGTAATGCACCATCATTTTAGATAAATGGCTTGCTAGGAAGAATGTTTCAGTTGAATGAACATTGGGTATTGGGTTGAGAAAATACTGTCCCCTTTCCCACGCAATATCATCTAAACAATCAATAGCTGGTGAAGCATCGTTAAAAAACCAGTTATAACGTGATTTCTATATAAAAAGTGTCAAAATGTTTGTTCAACGAAAATCCATTGATCCTTTTTAACAGTAAATTCAGCAACACAATACTTAAACATATATACTATATAAGATGTGTGAAATTGAACTTGGGAAAGCAATGTATGACAACACTTATACATGTACACATCTAAATTAATATTACGAATTTCTGTATAACAAAATTATTTTTACACGTACAAAGCATTGTTACACTATAAAATTAATACGGCGAATAAAATGTGAACTTACCTGAACACACGAATATGCGGAAGACAGTATAAAACTAGAACGAATACAGTACCAAGTTCACGAACTTTTGCGGCACATTAGATACCCATTCTGTAAAAAAACAAATAAAAATTAATTAACCATCAATAGTTGAGCATCGTTGATTTTATCTTTTGTTTCGACTTCGTCATTGTATGGTCGACCGTTTCAAATCGTAAAACCTCTGTTAAAAGTTTAAGTGGAAGTTCAAGTACCATGATTCTACAATATCGAATACAGCGAGGTTAAACTCTTTAGAAGTCATTAGTATCTACAGGTCGCACTTGGTTCAATTATTTGGTGCTTGAAAGAATGCGAATTTGTTTCAAACTTTTAGGTAAAGTGGGTAAAACCCAAAGCACGAAACTTGAATATTAAAAAATCCGCCTTAATAACGCACAATTTATGGAGGTCCCTACTGATGTGCCCTTGCGGAATAGCGCTTCGGCTTACCGCTTCCCTTTCAATAGCCTTCTGTACCCTGTTTCATGGAAACCTAATGACGTCATTTGGCAGATGTGTATTGGGGAAGCAGGGTATTATACATTACAAAAGCGACCATCAGAAAGGGAGACATAGAATTTAACAGTTGTTTTAGGTAAAGGGTGAGGGGACGAGCATAACTGAATAAGTGGCTGAAACAGATTTTATAAATTAATAGCCCCGTTCATAATAAAAATTGTTTTCTTGTCTTAGACGAAATTATAAATTCAGATACATGTATTTATATGAGATGCTAGTAATGTATATCAGAGCGGACACCAACACGATACATGAGAAAATCATTTTTGATGTGTTGTGTATAGGGCCGGCCTGGCCGGATAAAGCCCTTTCCTAACCAACAATTTTATATTACAAACAGAAGAACTATTGTTTTTAAAGAAATTCACATAGTATAAAACAACTGAGGGACAAATCAGCACCTGATGTTTGTTTTAGTCAATGTCTTCGTTGTCATAGTGACGAGGCCCCTAATAAGCTTACGTGGGGCCCTTAGGCAATCGCTAAATTGTCTAATTAGCCTACTAATCCTGGCACTATGGTCGTGTTGTGTTGGCATTTTTCAATGGATGCAAATTTGGATTTTGTTAATTAGGTAAAATATAATTGTATAACTTTTATTATACATGTAAATAAATGTACAAAGTGTACAAGAACATTCAAAGGTATACATTTTATACATAGGGTTGATGTCGCTTTCAGTGGCATAGAGGGTGGGGAAAGGGGGGTGCATGGTTTCTCCGGCGCAAGTCTGGAGGGGGCGCCAGCAACTAGAGTGGTTTAAATATAATCGTATAAAAATGAAATTTTAACGAATCTTTAAATTTCTTAAATACCATGAGAGCTCATATTCTGCTCTATAATAATAATAAAAATTATACTATTCATTAGGGCACAAAAACTTGACTTCGCCCCGGGTGCTGAGAACCCATGGCACACTACGCCACTGGGCGCTTTAATACAGGGTGAATTTAATACATGTTCATTAATAATTGGTGCTTCCATAGTAACCTTTTAAAAATTTAAATGAGTTGTTATATTGGTGCTTCGTTACATCTTTAAAAAATTAAACATTTTTAATCATATGTACTGTATAATGTATATGATTAAAAATGTTTAATTTTTGTTGCCTATAGGCTACATGTAAATGGCACCCCCACCCATTTCCATTTATCCAAATTTCGCTTGAATATAAAATCCCCTTATATAACATGTATACAGCTAGTAGTTCCGTTAAATGTCGTGTAAAAGAGATGGATATAAAATTGTACAGTATATGTATTGAAATAGTTAAATCTCTATCTACATGTAAATGCATGGGACTTGTTGGTAATACATATGTACATGTATGTTCTAAAATATGTCGGCATTGCATCATAAATCAATACAGATTAGTCCCAAAAAATATAAAAAGGCATGGTGAGGGGATTATACTACACATCATTAAAAAGCATGATTAAGGTTTAAACTGCACAAGGACAACATCATGAAAGGATCCTCGTTCGAGTATACAATTAATGCACTAGTAGCTTAAAAATTTATTTTAAAGACTATATATTTTTTTAAAATGTTTCACAGATGTGCATATAGATTTTTTTTAAATTTCCTTAAAAACCGATATTCGAAACCAAATGAGACATTCGATTTTGTTATAAAAAAACTTTTCCAAAGCTATCTGTGAGAGCACACATTGGACCAGAACAAACCTGGCTTTCAATAAACGTTGACATTTACGTTTTTTAGAATGTTTGTTCGTGTGCATCAAAGCCCGTTGTCCCTTAAATGATGTAACCTAACAGGGGCGCCATGTGCTCTGGTGGCACAGGCCCACGCAGAGATTTTTATCTGCCCCTTTGCATTTGAAATATTAGGACCATATTCGTTATAGTTCCATCAACTCCATTTATTCGCTATTATAACGTGCGTCAAAGGGAAACTTTGTCTACGAAGACTCGGTGCATTCAGAGAGGCGTAGGAACAAAAGCAAAAGAGTGATCGAGGAGGGCCAAGTGAACGCTTGCATGTCCACCATCCAGCATTTTGATAAGGGCAGCGTTTTTAGGGCTTTTTCATTTGCTCATTTTTTAAATATTTCGCTACAGGGGGCAATATCCATCATCGAAAATGGAACATTGAAAATCAGACTAGATCCATGCAGACTATGAATATTATGCAATTTGGAGATGATGTGATGCGTTTATGATGCATAAACGATATTAGAAGATTATCACAATGCTCTGCATTTAGTATTAGACAAAGGACCACAATGCCCAAATATTTAAAAAAATGTGAAGTCATTTTTATGGCAAAACATTTCTAACCTATACACTGTACATGTAGCTGTCTAGGTATAGGTCTATGACCTGTTTTCATTTGTAAACTCAGTTTTACAGTGTATGTACATGTACAGATGAACCTTATATATACATGTCGTTAACCCACTCGTCCATTATTGAAAAATATCTACATACGAAAAAAGCATCTAGAAATACACTCAGAAGGAACTTTGACCTGACTGAGTCTGATGTAAAAGTTCCTGAAGAGTGTAAATTCCTACTGAGGCTTGTATTTTCAGATATAATCCGACCCCCGTGCGATAGGAGATATAATACATTATACTCGAAGAATTTTCCCCCTTGGTTCGTTTCATTTTGGTTAACCCTTGGGTATGTCTCAGGACTTTTGGTCGACCCCGGGTTTTTCTCTCAAATAAAATCCCCTGAAAACAATAGAAAAAAATTCTCCGAGTATATACAGTTATGTACATGTATATATATAAAGTATAATTAGCCACTGTATACTTTATAGTCTTTATTACCAGGAAACCGAGTTCTATCCTGTGCATGCAGGCCCTAAATGTACATGTATGAACACTGTATACTTTATAGTCTTTATTACCAAGAAACCGGGTTCTATCCTATGCATGCAGGCCCTAAATGTGCGCATGTATGAACAATATGCAATGGTACTCGATTTTTGGTATTACGATGGGAGAAATTACATGTGATTATCCATAGTGTCCTATCCCATGTTCTAACTGACAGGAACTTTTGTGCCAGTTAGATGTACACGTATACTACTGAGATACTTGATATTTTCATACCTACAATTTTCATTAAATACGTGTTTTTACGGAATTTTACCTAAAGAAAACTGTGCGTTACTTTTCGTTCCCCCTCATACAAATAAATGTTCAGTATACAGTGTAAATTGTGTAATATACATTATGTGTAATGCAAACAATGGACATGACAATCCATGCACTTAATTGTGAATTTGTGACGTACATGTACATGTACATTGCACATTTAGTCTATTTGCATTACTTCCATCCTTTATTATTAAGCATTATTTGCTACTACATGCATGTAACATAAAATTATGATACTGTACAATGATTTACCTCGACGATACTCTATTATTCTATAGATCGTAAAAATCGATTCAGAAAATCCTGTCAATCCTTCCGCCAACATTATTATTTGACCACTGGTCAATCCTTTCGCAGGCTTGCACGTGGCCAAAGCCATGCACAATAGCTATTCGAAGAGAAACTTGAACTCCCGAGTGTTTTGTCAATGCGCCTACTTTTTACCGGAAAACAGTTTTTAACTGATTAATGGAATGGAAGAAAGTGACCGTGGGTGGAAAAAGGGTCAGTGAGACCAGATTTGCATAGAAGGTGGTCCACCATTGTTCCCGAGGCGCAACAAATGCATTTGCATAACAACCCCGTTTCAAAGTAAAAAGACGCATCTTGGGTGTCACGTTGCCGGCACGAGCACGACCATTGTTAGACCGCAATTGCAACGCGGGTTCAAGGGTGGTGGGTCACGTGTCCGGGAGGAAGTAAGGCTGGTCCGGGGCCGGAAACCGAGCGCCGGTTGCGTTCCCATGTCGGAAGCGATTATTGGTCAAATGAACATGTAAATCGCGTGTCTAAACCGACTCGTTTAAATCTGATAGGAAAAGCACCCTGATATAGTCGCGTGCCGTTTTCCTAGCAATTAGTACCACACGGGGCCCTCGTATAGTGGTCGGGTTTGGCCAACAGATCCCTTATTCCCCGCTAAATGCCCCTTGGCCGACGTCCGTGCATTCGGTCTAAACCATCCCTTGCTGCGCGAGAAAGATTAGCCAGATTGTTTCTGCTTCAGTATTCCGTTTCGCCACGCTTGTCCAATGTCTTTTTACATTTCATGAAGTTTCAATGTGAATTTCATATCTTTTTTTGCTGCTGGCAGTACGTCAAAGTGGCCACCAGGGCATAAAATAAATGGCTTTAAAACTCGCTAACCTCGGATAAGTTCCTGGCATGTTTGAAAGCTCAATGAATTACACTAGGGGAACTCAGATAGCTGAGAAATCCTGGATAGTTGAGAACTAGTGCCATGTAGGCGCAATACCACTCGTTCGAAAAAAAATTCATGCACAGCATCGCTCAAGTGTCCAGGAGTGCTCAGCTATCCGAGTTCCCTTAATATACAGCAGTTGAATTCTCTTCGCTAATCTTAGCCCATTTATAGCTAAATTCGACTTATGAGGATCCAACTCACATCTTTAAGATTGGTCCTCTGCGATGAGATAATGGGACGTAAAGCTTACCTACTCAGCCACCGAGGCACGATGAAAGGTTGATGATTTCAACCAATTGAATACAATGTAACGATTTGAACGAAATTCATGCAAAAATGCAAAGTTAAAAAAGTGCCCCGGGTGAGGATCGAACTCACGACCTTAAGATAGAACCTCTACAATGAGATTATGAGA
>JAQGCC010005717.1:0-11128 GCA_034698905.1 Xestoiulus laeticollis
TCCAGGCATTAACAGATGCTCATCGTTTTCAGGCATTTCAAGAAAAGATGCTAGGCATCATTCTACAAATGGCTCAACATTTCCAGGCATTAACAGATGCTCATCGTTTTCAGGCATTTCAAGAAAAGATGCTAGGCATCATTCTACAAATGGCTCAATATTTTCAGGCATTAACAGATGCTCATCATTTCAAGAACAGATGCTGCGCATCATTCTACAAATGGCTTAACATTTCAAGGCATAAGCAGATGCTCAGTATTTTCAGGCCAATTGTGAAGAGCAAATGCTAGGCATCATTCTACATGCAATGCTTATTGACAAACTACTCATTGTCTCGTCGTTAAAATGCAAATGCTCATCACTTCAAGAACAGATGCTAGGCATCATTCTACAAATATGGCTCAACATTTCCAGGCATTTGAAGAGCGAATGCTAAGCATCATATTCTACATGCCATGCTTATTAACAAAACTACTCATTATGACTCGTGAAAATGCAAATGCTCATCATTTCAAGAACACATTTTTCTACATTTCAGGCATTTCAAGAACAAATGCTAGGCATCATTCCACATGCCAAGCTTATTGAGAAAATGGCACATTTTGTCTCCTTAAAATGCAAATTCCCGACTTATCAGACAAGAATCCCTGCAAGTGTGAATGAAGCATCATTTGACTTTATCACCACACACCCAAATGCTAGTTATGCTCAAGTAAACCCTCACTCAAGCTGAGTCAAGCAAACAATGACTTGAGTAAGTTTACGCTCTCTATATATAGCCTATGACCGGTGTCTCGCACGTGCGGGTACGCAACGGTTGAAACTCACGCCATTCGCGCCTACGATGCAATTGCTCGACTTTTTCGCTCAAATAAGTTACTCACCTTCATTTCGGCATTTACAGTCGATGATTTATCCGTTTTTGAGCTTTCCATGGCTGTGTTTTAGTCCAAATAAGCGGCTTTTTATTTAATTTTAATTCAGCGGGCCGCCATCTTGAATAACGCACATGCTACGATTTCTAGTCTCGTGCAGGGTCTCGTGAAGGCTATTTATGGAGAGCGCCGTAGCCTTTAACACAAGGGTACCCGAAAACGATTGACAGATTGTAAGCCGAAGAAAACGGCTTGCGTTCTGTCGCTGTCGATATTAGTTCCATAACCAATTTCACAACTTCAGGAAGTAAGCCGGCTTGTGTTCTGACATCAGTGTTCTGTGCCTTGTTGCCGTGGTAACCTCAGCCACTTCCGGGCAGCCAGTATTCCAAATTTGGCGCGTGAAAGTGTTCCATCCGGTTTCGGATTTTAGGAAAGATGCGAACGGAGAGATGACATTTTGTCATTTCGTGAGGTAATTATTTTAATTTAGCGCATTTTTTTTAGCTTTAATCCAGCTTAGCAAGTATTATATATTAATTTTATGTCCAGATTTGTATGATGATTACTCGGAACGGGAAAATGGTAATTTTGAGTCATTTTTGACGTGTATGATGCCTGTTTCTGCATATTATGTAACAGGTTATATATGGAGCCGTAAATTAGGTATATTTATATTGAATGGGTTTAGGGTTAAAATTACGTGATAATTATTAACATTACATTGTTAATTTAGCTCAATTGCAATTCTAACTTAATTAGTTTTTAATTTGCGATGGTAATTCAGCCACTTCAGAAAGTAAGCCGAAAGTACCGGCTTGTGTTCTGTAGCTGTTGCTATGGTTACTCTCCCACTTCCGGTACGCCCTTATTCCAAAATTTGGCGCGTGAAAGTGTTCCATCCGGTTCGGATTTAAGGAAAGATGGCATTTCGGCATTTCGTGAGGTATTTTTTTTCAAATTTAGCGCATTTTTTAGCTTTAATTTAGCTTTGCAAGTGTTAATTTTATGTCCAGATTTGCACGATGACGAGAAAATAGCAATTTTGAGTCGTTTTTGATCGGTTTGAACCCCGGTTTCTGCATGTTATATCTAACGCGGGTTATGGAACCCGGAACAAAGTATTCTATAGGGGGTTAGGGTTAAATTTGCGTATTAACATAACAATAATTACATCGTTAATTTACAACATTTGCAATTCTAATTACTATTAGCACAGCTGCAATTCTAGTTACTAATTAACACAAAATTCCAAGGTTAGATTTTTTTTCCATGGAGAGAAATTATCATTCAATTAGACTTGAACGATTATAATAAGACTCGGAACTACATTTCTCTTGATTTCGCTCTTGAAATCAATTACAATTTCAGTTATTTTAATAAATAAGCTCAGTTTTCTTAACGTCACGTTCTTTTGCGACCGACCCTCTTTCCCGCATTTATTTTCGAACCGTAGGTTTCTCCTTTCTCCCGCCAGATGGAGCCACTCTCCATTCAGCCTCGTGCACGCCTTTGGGCCGCCAGACGTCGCTTCGATCCGTCTCGTGCCAGTCAGCAGCAGCGTCTGTCTCCTCGTGCTTTCGTTTCTTTTTTTCGTGGGCATTCCATCCGGCGAACTCAATTCAAAATGCCGCTTTTTATTTCGTTCCTTCCGGTTTGACATTTTCTGTCAATTTGTGCGGTTTTTAGTATTTAATCTACGGAATTCGTGCGCGAATTGCAACGTTTTGTTCCCCTGGATTATAATCTACAGGTTTCGGCTGTCCAATTTAACGAAAATTCTACCAAATGAGGTTCGTATGTCCAGCATTATTACGGGTTTCTAATGTGTTCCCCGTTTTCTGACATTCCTGGCGTTGTTGACCTGTGACCTTTGACACCTGTGTCGAAGGTCGAAGGCTTGACATTGTTGACAACTCTCTCATCGCGCATGCCAGTCATTTTTACCGCTTTTTATTACTTGGCGTTTGAGAGCCCCGAGAGAGAAATTGATGTCTGGGGGTCAAAGGTCACATTTCAACACGTGGTTTTTTTTTAGCGATATGGAAAACTTAGATGAAAATGTCAGGGAAAACTAAGGAATTTATTTTTACCACTTTTAGCCATTTATATATTTTACCATATTTATCACTTTTTGGACATTTAACCATTTTTACCATCTAACCACAATTTACTATTTTTACCACTTTTTGACTAACCACGTAACCACCACCTAACCACAACTTACCATTTTTCCTATTTTTGACTAATCATTTTAACTACTTTTTGCCATCTAACCACAACTTGTCACTTTTACCACTTTTACCATTTAATCACAATATAGGCCTACTATTTTACCACTTTTAGACTAACCATTTTTACCACAATTAGCAATTTGTGCATTTTACCAATATTTATCACTTTTTGACATTGTACCATTTCTTAAACATATTCTAATCTCTGTTTTTTGGACAATAACCCTTTTTACTGCTTTTAGCCGTCTTTACATTTTACAATATTTATCACTTTTTTGACATTTAACCAGTTTGAGACGTTTTTACCACATTTTGCAATCTAACCACAATTTACCATTTTTACCACTTTTTACCAGCTAACCACAACTTACTATTTTTCCACTTTTGGTCATCTTGTCATTTTACCATATTTATCACTTTTTATCATTTAACCATTTAGACATTCTTTAACAATTTTTGGTATATTTTACCATATTTATTACTATTTTGCCATCTAACCGCAATGTACCATTTTCACCACCTTTTGACATTACCCATTTTTATCACTTTTTGACAATAACCATTTTTACTGCTTTTGTCATTAACCATTTTCACCACTTTTGACATCAACCATTTTTACCACTTTTACATTAACCATTTTTACCACTTTTTGACATCAACCATTTTTACCACTTTTTACATTAACCATTTTTACCACTTTTTGACATCAACCATTTTTACCACTTTTTGACATCAACCATTTTTACCACTTTTTGACATCAACCATTATTACCACTTTTGACATCAACCATTTTTACCACTTTTTGACATCAACCATTTTTACCACTTTTGACATCAACCATTTTTACCACTTTTTGACATCAACCATTTTTACCGCTTTTTGACATTAACCATTTTTACCACTTTTTGACATTAACCATTTTCACCACTTTTTGACATCAACCATTTTTACCACTTTTGACATCAACCATTATTACCACTTTTTGACATCAACTATTATTACCACTTTTGACATCAACCATTTTTACCACTTTTTGACATCAACCATTTTTACCACCTTTTGACATCAACCATTTTTACCACTTTTTGACATCAACCATTTTTACCACCTTTTGACATTAACTATTTTTACCACTTTTGACATCAACCATTTTTACCACTTTTTGACATTAACCATATTTACCACTTTCAGCCATTTTGTCATTTTACCAATTTTGTCACTTTTTAACATTGACCACTTTTCGTAATTTTTAATGTCGAAAAGTGGTAAAAATTGGTAAAAACGTCAAAATGTTTATAAATATCGTAAAATGTAGAGTGACATGAAAATGGTAAATATCAAAAAAGTTTATAAAAATGGTAAATGGCTAAAAGTGGGAAATATTAAAATATCAGACAGTGGTAAATAACATGTATGGCAAAATGTGAGTAAATATTTTTGATATTTAACCACAGTGATAAAATGTAAAAGATTACTAAAAGTGCATGTAATGTAACATGTGAAATAAGTTAGGCCTATTTTGTGACACGCCCATAATTTATAGTGTGACCCATAAATAGCGTAATTTTTTTTTTTTTTTCTCCCGTGAAAAATAGAACGCCATTGTTTTCTTGGAAGTCCTTGAAATTGTTTGAAATTATAGCAATTATCGCGCCTTTTAATTTGCATGGCCTTCCGCCATGACTCAGCAGTTTATTCCTACGAAATTTATTTCTGGGTTTTCCCCTCAGGCAAATCAAAGTCATTGTTCACGCCATGAGCTTAATTATGTTTTTGTAGCGTTCGATTAAGGGGAATTCCCCTTTCCGTACCAATGCCGTAATTTGAACTGTTTTTTTAAGGCTTTTTGGGACACCCCTGTATCTACAGGGTTGAGCGTTAATAAAAATAAAAAAAATTACATTAAAAGAGGGCGTGGTCACGAGGGTGACAGACATAAAAAGGGGCGTGGCTGCAGTTTGACCTTTGATAACCTTCTAACCTTTGACCTTTAGCGTCTCCACGTGGGAGGCGAGAGAGGATTTGTAAAGTCCGAAATTATACAGAGGTGTCGCAAAAGTGTTGAAGAGGTTTATAATCGTTCGAGGCTTTCGGGACACTCTGTACATGCGTGTACAGGGTGTCTGACATGTCTCAGAATCAATTACATCTCCTCTATATACGCAATTCAAAGCCTGTTTTTCACATTATATTATTAATGCTGTTTTTTTTTAAGACTTATTGGACACCCTGTAATTCGTGTAATTTTACAGGGTGTCCAATAAATGCGACACGAATGCCATTTTTTTTCACCAAATAAAGCTACTTGCGTTATTAAAATAATTTTTCTGACTTATTGGACACCCTATTAATACATCTACAGGGTGACTAGAATAAATATTTGACCGGAGGTTTACAAGTGTTCTTTACATATGAAAAAAAAAACTGCTATCCCGTTGGACACCCTGTACATACGGGGTGCTTAGAAAGACTAGTCTACAACGGTAAAAACGACATTTTTATTGAATTTATTGTAATTGTAATAGATTTTCAAGACCTTTTAGACACCCTGTATTGGCTAGATATGCACTGTACACGTTAGCATTTACAGGGGTGTCCAATAAGTCTATAAACAATGTTTATAACACTTCATTTGTTATTGAAAAAGAGGATTTAAAACTGGAAATAGCTTAATTAAATCTCATTTTATAATCAGACGCCCTGTATTCATAGGGTGTCCAGAAAGTCTTAACATAGAGGTTAACGATGTTCTTTACATGGAAAAAAAAAACACTTCCCTTCCGTCGGACACCCTGTACGTACGGGGTGTCTAGAAAGTCTAACTAGTCTCCAACGGTAAAAACGGCATTTTTATCGAATTTTTTTGTAAAATTAATAGATTTTTCAGACTTTTTGGACACCCTGTACATGGTATTTGTACGTTAGCATTTACAGGGGTGTCCAATAAGTCTTTAAACAGTGTTAATAACACAAATTTGCCATTGAAAAATGGTGATTTACACATGATCTCATTGATTCTGAGACTTCTCGGACACCCATGTACTCGCAAGGTGTCCAGAAAGTCTTATGTGTTTTTTCCGTAAATGACCTCTATACTTCCGGTCAAAAGCGAATTTGTGGGTGGGTGGGTGGGGGGGGAGGGAAAAAGCCAGGTATTTATCCGTGATAGTAAAAGCTACATTAGTTTGTCCCTGTTTTTTTTTTTTGTTGTTGTTTTTCTAATTGTTTCTCATCGAGGTCAACATACCACCCAAAAAAAAAAAAAAATGGCAACACCTAGGCTTGGATGCCGAAATGTGCTTGCCAATGGCGACATCCCCGAGGGGGTCGTGACCTCCTTTTTTCCCACCCCTCCCCCTCCCCCTAAAATAGTTCACCGTAACATATTTTTTGTATGTACATGTAATTCTCTTATCTCTCGCCGTGTGTGTTTTATGGACTTAATTTGACCCCTTAATTTGTGTGACCTCTTTTCGGACCTAAACACAAAACGCCGCGTCCCCAATTTAAAAGGTTTGACTTTTTCCCCCCCCCCCATCGTGACCTTTCACCTCTCGTGCACGTGCGAGCAGGCTTATGTCGTAAATTTCAATCAAAGGGGGGGGGGGAAAGGGTAAAAAAGGCCACGCGCAAAAATTCCAAAAAAAAAAAAAAAAGATATCCCACGTGCAACAATGGTACCACGTGCGAGGAAGACACCAGGGGGCGCTGAACGGTGGACGTCTCGTGCGCACGTGAAGAAATTATGGGAGAGGTTTTTAAGTGCTTTCCCCACTTATAAGGTCTATAAAACCAGGGGGCGCCACTTAGCGGCCAAATGGGCTCTCCACAGGGGTTCCCATGGTTACCGAAGGGCCCTTCTCGTTTAATAAGAGCAATCTTGATTGGTCTTAGGACGTTAAATAGAATTGAAAATAGTCTTAAGTCTTAAAACTGTCTTAAGATATAATCGCTAAAAAGTATCTTCGTCTTAACGGTGCAGTGTATTATTAATAAGACAGTTACTGAAAAGTCAGGGAAATTGGTTCTCTTTTGGAAAGTGGAAATTAAGGTCATGGAAAATTAGTAGATAACTGGAAAGGTCAGGGAAATGTACGGTTTAAGAAGGAACGAAGTCAGGGAAATATATGGTTTTAAAAACGAGGAAGAAGGTCAGGGAAAATTTGTTAAACTGGAAAGGTTAGGGAAATATGTTTCAAGAAGGAAAAAAATGTCAAGGAAATGTGGTTTTAAAGCTATGAAAGGTCAGGGAAATATAGGCTATGGTTTAAAAAAAGGGAAATTCAGGGAAATATGGTTTAAAAACAGGAAAGGTCAGGGGAAATTTGTTAAACTTGGAAAGGTTAGAAAAATGTGGTTTTAAAAACTAGGGATGGTCAAGGATTGGGGTTTAAAAACTAGGAAACAACAGGGAATATTAATGTTAAAAACCTGATAGGTCAAGGAAATATGGTCTAAGAAGGGGAATAGTCAGGGAAATTTTGGTTTAAATCCTTGAAACGTCATGGAAAATTTGTTAAAACCAAGAAAAAGTCAAGGAAAACTGATTTAAGATGTGAAAAAGTCAAGGATTTTTGGTTTTAAAACTATACATGTATATAGGAAAAGTCAGGGAAAATTATTATGTAACACGAGGAAAAGTCAAGGATGTTTATTAAATTTCCCATTTCAATTTGCACGTAATAAAATGTAGGCCTATTGTTCTTTTTAATACCCCCTCTTTTTTTTAACACTGTGTCGCTATATACATGTATATAATTTTGTACGCGCCATCTGGCGTTATAAAACTGCAATTTCGCCTTTCTACTTCCGGTTTAATTAGCGCTCGTATCCTAATTAGAATGGGCTTGGTCCCCATTGGGGGTGGTGGGTGCGAAATGAGACTAATGAAAAAAGGGGATTTCCCCTTCATTAAATAAACGTGTGGTTTTGCTTTATATTTTTCAGATACGGACCATGTCGTGACCTGAGTGACCTCAGTGACCTTAGGGACCTTGTGGCGATGGCGTCTGCAGGGGGTCCTTTGTGATGGAATCCGACTCGAGGATCCCCTGTAGAGGAACCCCCAGAAAAGGAGCAAGGGGCCCCTTGAATGCCCCTAAGCTCACGGCCCCACAAACGATCAAGGTAAGGGCAAAGGTTACGACTATCTACTTCCGGTTTCGGGTTGTTTTTATGCCTCTTTTTTTTAGGGCCCTTTGTCGTTTAGGGTCGTAAAGGTCCTTGAAAAGTACTTACTTTTTGGACTTGAAAAACCTGTATTAAAGTACATTAAAGACCCTTGTAAAACTTGGGATTAGGGCCTTAATTGCCCTTTGTCGTTTAGATTCGTACAGGTCCTTGAAAGTCCTTGAAAAGTACTTACTTTTTGGACTTGAAAAACCTGTATTAGAGTACATTAAAGGCCCTTGTAAAACTCGGGATTAGGGCCTTAATTGACCTTTGTCGTTTAGATTCGTACATGTCCTTGAAAGTCCTTAAAAAGTCCTTACTTTTTGGACTTTGAAAAACCTGTATTAGAGGCCATTAAAGGCCCTTGTAAAACTCGGGATTAGGGCCTTAATTGACCTTTGTCGTTTAGATTCGTACAGGTCCTTGAAAGTCCTTAAAAAGTCCTTACTTTTTGGACTTGAAAAACCTGTATTAAAGTACATTAAAGGCCCTTGTAAAACTTGGGGTTAGGGCCTTAATTGACCTTTGTCGTTTAGGTTCGTACAGGTCCTTGAAAGTCCTTAAAAAGTCCTTACTTTTTGGACTTGAAAAACCTGTATTAGAGGCCATTAAAGGCCCTTGTAAAACTTGGGATTAGGGCCTTAATTGCCCTTTTGTTGTTTCGACTTCCGGTTTCGTTTTTGGTATGTGAAAGGGTCTTAAGAAATTAGTTGAAAGGCTCTTAAGACACTTTATTTAATCAATAGCCCTCACTGTTTGAAAATGCTCTGAAGACGTAAGACTAATTACACTTAACAATTGTCTTAAGACACTTTTAGACTAAGATATTTTCGTGGCGTTTAAACCGTCGTCTTCGGACATGAGACTATTGCGCCGTGAACAATTGTCTTAAGACACTTTTTTCCCATCTCGTTGACTTCTTATCCGTGATTCAGTGTCCCGGAATCTGCATTCCGCTATATTGGAAAATGGGGATATGATAAATGAAGGGGGATGACGCCATGCACCTAGGGGGTAAAGGGGGAGGGGGGGGAGGGAGGGGGGGGGGTATAGACACGTGACTCACCCTTTTGTTACGACGGCCGAGGCAATTAAAGCCAATCGTACGTCGGATAGGTACGCTTTTATCCCACCCCCCCACCCCCTTCTCTTGATATGGATAATAAGCCCTGATTTTAATCCCCCCACCCACCCCCTCTTTTGGGACCCCTCCCCTAATTCCGTAGGACTCCTACACGTGACACATTCCGTCGCATGGGTCATCCCACCCACAACCCCCTCCTCCTCCTCCTCCTGTACCTCCTGTAGAGGAATTGAGGTGGGTGGGTGGGTGGGTGGGGGTAGAGGGGGAGGGGGTGGACATTGATAAATGATCCTGTTAACCCCCCCTATTCGATTGCGATACACCTTAAATGCCCTTTCCCTATTCGTGGAAGGACACGTAATACACCCCCTACCACCCACAAATGCACGTCCCAGAATGCAACGGGATGTGATGGTATTTTCCCCTACCTCTTATCCCGAAAATTTTCATCAAAACCTGTTTGTGGGACCATGAGGAACAGCTGGATTTTTAGGGGCCTCTGGACTTTGCCTGGATTTTTTTTTAAAGGTCAAAGGTCGACCAAATGATCCCCTTCCTTACACGATGGAAATTTCGGGAAGTTTTTCCAGGTGGATGGATGAAACTTTGGAAAAGTTTGTGAAAATTTCAAGGATTTAACAACGTGATGAAGTTTCATTGGAAGTTTCATTGGAAAAAAAAAACGACTGGGAATTTCAAGGAATTTCAAGGACTTTGGAGGAATTTCGGAAGAAGAGAGGATGTGCTAAATGTTTTCAAGGAATTTGGGATTTCGAGAATTTGCGAATTCGCAGGAATTTTTCGCAGGAATTTCAAGGAAGTTTGTGAACTCTGCGACTCTGTGAAAGATTCTCATCTGAACGAGTGGAATTTCAAAGGAATTTCAAGGAGTTTTAAGGAATTTGGAGGAATTTTGGAAGAACAGAATGTGCTAAATGTTTTCAAGGAATTTGGGATTTCGAGAATTTGCGAATTCGCAGGAATTTCAAGGAAGTTTGTGAACTCTGTGACTCTGTGAAAGATTCTCTTCTGAACGAGTGGAATTTCAAGGAATTTGGAGGAATTTTGCAAGGAGAGAAGATGTGTTAAATATTTTCAAAGAATTCAAGATTTCGACAATTTACGAATTCTGTGAATGATTCTCATTTGAAATTTCCCGAAAGTTAGGGAGTGGAATTTCAAAGGAATTTCGTGAAATTTTGGAAGAAAAAGTACACGTGCGAAATATTTCCAAGTTTTCAACGATTTGTGAAATCGTGAATTGCGAATTCGGGTTTGTTGCAATTTAAGAGAGAATTTACAAATTCGCAGGAATTTTGTGCCGGGAATTTCGTGAATTCTGTGAAAGTCTGGAAGTCTGTGAAAAAATTCTCATCGGAAATTTCACAAATTTTAACGAGTGGGAATTTTATAAAAAAAAAAAAAAAAAAAAAGTGTGTCTCGGAAATTTCAAAGGAACTCGCGTTAAGAAATCACAAACTTTTTTTTTCATTCGCAAATTTCTGGGAATTTCGTGAAATTCTTCTGAGAATTCTAAGAATTTTCTACAAAATTTTTGTTCTCGAAATCTTTTCTCAGGAATTTCATCGAAATTTTCATCGGAATTTTTTCTTCTGCTTGGAATTAGAATTCAAGAAATTTTCCAAAAAAACAACAACCTTGAAACCCATTAACTTCATCTCAAAATAATACCCGCCTCAAATTCCAAGGCTAAAATTTGGAAGGAATTTGACCCCTGGCCACGACCTTTCAACGGTTAGTT
>JAQGCC010005718.1:0-11128 GCA_034698905.1 Xestoiulus laeticollis
AAAATGTCACGTGGTCTAGGTGCAATTCGAAAAATAAAAATTTTTGAGGAACCGTTTCATTCCTCAAAAATATGCTCAGTTGTCTGAGTACCCTTATTAACTTTATCTGTAATCAGTCCCTGCAGGCTGGAGATTATTAAAAAATGGCGGTTTCAGCTTTTAAGATGATAATTTCCAAAATGGCCGTTTCAGCCTTTGGCTCTACTGTTCAAGACCCTTCGTGACAAGGTCTATTGTGTCCTATTGTGAATTCAGTTTTTGGCAAACAATAAACGGTATAATTAATTAATCTCATTATTAAATAAGTACCCAACATACTACACAGGCTGGTGATTGGTTAGGTGTGTATTTAGGACCAAATTGTATTCCCAAAATGTATTTCCTAACCAAAAACAGAAAAATGACCAAAAATTCGCACTTCATGTACGAAATATGAATATGAAAAATAAAGTCACCATTCACTAAATAGTTACAGGAAAATAAAGTTGGAGTTAGCAAGATGTGAAAACATGACTAATGCCATCAAATACATTAAGGAGAATTATAGGGAATATCTTATTCCCCTAACACTCGGAGTTATAATTTGAAATTACGCTCGTGAACGACCCGGGGATTATTAGAGACCGGGGTTTTCAGATTTGGTTAGATCAGGTGAGGTTAGGGTAAACTATTTTGTGAGCAACTGTGTTAAAACTTAAAATCTAAGGATAAAAACAGCATGGAACGTGGCATATGGCCTTGAAATACAGCGTTTCGATTGGTTTCCCGTTGGCGGGAATTTCCGATTGCCCAATCGAAACGCTGCATTTCAAGGACATGCCATACTCCATGTCATGGTCCATGTTTTACGCTGTTTTACCCTAATGTACACTAACCATACATATATACTTGAGCGCGCGGTTCAAACTTGCTTACATCCCTCTTGTTGCACCAGGGGGTGTTTTCTTGCATATGATAGTCCTAACTGTCAAGCAAGTACGTATTCATACTTGGGATTTAAAAAAAAAAACAGTGGATACCATTTACGGTCTGTTATAGGTCGTTACCCTACAATGAAATTCAACATTTTCAATATATATTTTTTCCGGGTTATACCAAGGGGTTAATGAGCAAACGACTGTCCCACCTGGTGGCAGATCAACCCAAATGTTGACTGGCACACGATGTCTCACTTTGCCCCGATGTTGGAAAACACGGGTTTCCGAAGCGGAAACACGCGTGTATATGCGCGTTAGACAAATATTTTTATTGAATTATTAATCGTTATAGTTGCTAGTACAAAATGGACCCGAGAGTGCAAAATGCAACGAGGCTGGCACATATAATATCGCTCCAGATGGTACTGGCTTCCAACATTAGCTTTTCGAGAGTGGAAACCCATAACCACCATCTGGTGCAGCAGCTAGGGAAATGAATAGGAGGGATAAAACATGGGACGAGAAAAAGGGGGGTTAGAAAAGAAAGGGGAGAAAGAGTTAAAAAAGGGAGAGAGAGAAGAAAAAAAATGTCCAACAATACCAGGCAAATACTTATGGTGTTACCGACCCGATGATGTCCAATGGAATATTACAATGGGGTACGAAATCGACCCCCTACGATGGTGGCTTGACATCAAATACTGAATGTTTTGAAGTAAGGCACCCAAGACCAGGATGTTGAAAAACCTATAATATGCAACATAGAAATATACATGTGACACCAGAGTTATCTCAAAGTTTACTAGAATTACATTGTTAGCATTATTAAGCCCCCAGGCCACACTAGGCTGTTTCCGCGCGTTTGCCTAGCCTCAAACAAAGCATCGAATTTAATTTAAATTCTAGAATTTTAAAAATGTGCACATTAGCATCTCGAGCGAAAATTCTTTTTTAATTAAAAGCCTTGTATGAGACTAGCCAAACGCGCGGAAACAGACTAGTGTGGCCTGGGGCATGCAACTACAAAAAAACCTGTTGTCATCTTTGAGTTCTTGAATTTTTGAGATAGGAAAGGTTGCCAAGAGCTATACCAAATGTGCAGGATAACCACAAAAATTATGTAATTTTTAATGATTTTTTTAATGACCACTCAAATTAATATTAAAAAGTTTTATTCCATGTCATATCTTAATTAATACTCATTGTCAATTAGTTATTTTTATCATTAAAAGCTTAGCAATTATTCGTGTCATTAAATAGCTGAAAGAGTTGGCAAACACATTTTTATGATTAATTAAAAAACGTAAAATCATGCAGCTGTCAATTTTTGTGGAATTTGGTTAAAATGGGCCAGGTAATTCCACATTTCTATGGATGAAATGCAGCCATTTCTTAGCATTTTTTATTGCTGGCTGTGCATTTGGAAGCAAATGTAATATTCATATTTTGAATGTAATTCCCAAAGTTTTAAAAATTAAACAAGTTTGCCTGACTATTAAAGGTTTATCCAATTTCCCTAACAATTTTAGAACGTCCATTTCTTATGGAAATCTTAATAAGCAAAATATTATTGACATTCAATACATTGTAGCATGCATTTATATTCATAAAAGTTTAGAATCAATGTGACCATAATTTATGCGAAATTACTAAAATCTTTAAAACACCTATATCTATTCAAGTTTTGCTGTTTCAGCATGCTTTAGCAGAAAGGCTAATTTATACAAATTTGTATTATACGAAAATTATAACAATACAAAGGACAGGTTCTACTTTATTTATAACTATACTATTTGATTCGAAATTCCGCTTTCCGCATTGTAATACAGATTCTCAGAGTTGTTGATACGCAACTGTTTTGAAAATTCGAAAACTATTGACTCAGTTTTCAGTAAAACGCGAACTTTGTTCAATGCGGGCCATTAAAACAGTTGAAATAATGATGGACATCATGGGAGAATTACAGGTTTGTGCAATATATCACCAAATAGGGGCGCTTCAATGATGGATCAGCAAAAACATTTACCATGCAGTACGCTGCTTGCAAAAAACTATGTCAATGAAAAAGGAATTCCTAACTCGTCCATTATCAATGAATTGATGTTCTGAAAATATTTGTTTCCACGTTGTTTAGAGCCATTCAGAAGCGGTATACAAATAGACTTATTCATGATCATCACCCCTTATGGCCGGTTTTACCAACGAAGGTTAAACTTAACCTCTGGTCAAACTCCAGTTGACCACAGTTTGACCTCCGATTCGGTTTTACCAACAGAGGTCAGTTGGTAAAACCCAAACAACTGAGCGGGAGGTCAAACTGTGGTCAAAGTTTGACTACAGGTTACTTGACCACAGATTTTACAAGCGTTGGTAAAACCGGCCATAAGTGGCGTATGAGTCTTCATCATGGCATTTTCACTCCAGCCATGTTTAAAGGGTATGCCAAAGGATAATGAATAGATTAAAAAAACGTATTCTGGTTCAGCACTCCCTTGTGGTTTATGCGTGGTGAATAGCGTGACATTTCCAATATGGCAGCTTCTGGAATAAGGTAGTCACATTTCCAACATAGCAGCTTTTGGTGTATAAAAGTGGCATTTCCAACATGGCAGCTTCTGGAATAAAAAAGTGGCATTTCCAACATGGCAGCTTCTGGAATAAAAAAGTGACATTTCCAACATGGCAGCTTCTGGAGTAAAAAAGTGATCTTTCCAACATGGCAGCTTCTGGAATAAAGTAGTCACATTTCCAACATGGTAACTTCTAGAGTAAAAGTGGCATTTCCAACATGGCAGCTTCTGGAGTAAAAAAGTGGCATTTCCAACATGGCAGCTTCTGGAGAAAAAAAGTGATATTTCAAATATGGCAGCTTCTGGAGTAAAAAAAGTGGCATTTCCAACATGGCAGCTTCTGGAGTAAAAAAGTGGCATTTCCAACATGGCAGCTTCTGGAGTAAAAAAGTGATATTTCCAAAATGGCAGCTTCTGAAGTAAAAAAGTGGCATTTCCAACATGGCAACTTCTAAAGTAACGACATGAAATTTCAAACATGGCAGAAGTTTGAAATGCAATGGTGAAGGCAAGAATAAGACTAATGAATAAATTTAAAAACTTATCAATTCACAATTCTAGATGTTCAAGGGATTGCTAAAACCCACAATGTCCATGTGCCACCGCCATATTGGTTAAGTTAATAAATCAATCAATATAGACCCAATTTTTAATTAAAAGCTTTGAAAAACGAGAAAAACATCTTCCAAAACTGCATCTTTAATTGTAAAAATTTCACCACAAACATCTTCGTAAAACGTCATGGCCAGATTAAATTCGATGATTGATTGTTATCTTTAGAAGAGCACAATTTTCCTGTCGGAGTAAAGCTCGGAAAAAGAGCAGATGGCGTAGAGTACATGACACAAACACATAAGCTTTTATTTCAAAAAAACTGCCCCAATATTCGAGCGAACCTAACAAGGCAAGTGTGAGAAAGAAAATATATTCCACTAATATTTTCCAGCGTTAGAGTGCACCTGTTCCCCGACACACGAGGCGCCACGTCGCCATGGCTACAGTTGCCCTGGCGACCGTTTCCGCGTTACGACACGGCGCTTCCATCATCAGCATCATCGTCACGTGACAAGGGCCGGAAATGACCAGGGACGCAGCTGGACCATCCACTCGGGGATGTGCCCTTAAAAAAAAGTCAATGACGAAACCCGATGCAAGCAAATATGCTAAAACGCATTTTACGCCTGAAAATCGAACATGAACATGTTAATCTAAACACCAATAGAACATGTCCAAAGTTTAGCAAATTGTTTTCATGTTATACTAAAACGTTGTCACACTTTTGCAAGTTATGATATGATAGCCCCATGCAGTCACGCTTTTTATCTTATCTTAAATGAAATAAAAGGTAAACGGAAGAAAACTTCCCCCCTCATTAACTTCCCCCCTCATTTACTTCCCGCCATAAACTTCCTTCCATTTACTTACTAATACAAATAACTTCCCAATCCAATATCTTCCCGCTTACATCTTCTCGTTTTTGTATAGGCTCTTTTGTGTACAATTTGCATGTTAATTCATGAAATTCATTAGCCATACGCTGGCCTGCGGCGCTGCTTAACCCGCCCCTAACATAAACTAACCTATATGGTACGAAACATTTGGCACCGGATAGGTTAGTTTAAGTTAGGGGCGGGTTAGGCAGCGCCGCAGGCCGACGTATGGCTAATGAATTTCATGAATTAACACCAACAAATTTTTGCTCCGCCCCCTGGTCCGGGAAGTTATTTGTATTAGTAAGTAAATGGAAGGAAGTTTATTGCCGGGAAGACTTTTTCCTGGAAGTAGTTGGGGGGAAGCTATGTTCCGCAAACCAGGTGACATCAGGGTTAAAGCCATTATTTACTAACAACTTTGATTCATTTCTTAAGATATGTGCATGTAATTTTACTTAAGTTAAAGGTCCAAGTAATGGAGGCGTTTCAAGAATACAATGAATGTGACTATCAAAGCAGCTTGTACACCAGTAAGTCATGCATACAGACAATGTGAGAATAAAATGGGGTAGCTGAAAGAAAGAATCGGTCATTGGTGGCGATCATGAGGAAAAGTGTCAGATGTTGGATGCCGGACTGGACAAACGTTATTAGGATCTTTTTCACCTTTTGACCACCACGAGAAATCGTTAGCCATCACGCCAGCCTGCGGCGCTGACTAACCTTGAAAAACCGGGGTTGCAAAACCTACAATTCGGTACGAATTGGTTGGGTTAAGCTGCGGGTTAACATGATGGCTAACGATTTCTCGTGGTGGTCAAAATGTGGAAAAGATTCCGTTATTGGGCAGAAGCAATTCTCTAGTCAGCATACTTGCATAAAGGCTTACAAACTGAAGCATGAGTAAAACCCCGATAAAGCACTTTAGTGGAAAAAAAACAGATTTCAGCCACATCAAGATGTTTATATCGAAATTTTTACGCCGTGGGAAATTTGGAGATCATAACGAAAAATCGAGGATACTCCTTAAGTATATTTAATTCAATTCAATTTCTTACCCTGCAGTCAGCATGTAGTATGCCATGTGGCAGGGGGCAAAGTGCCGGATTTTTTTAAGGTGAACTTTATACGATCATGGCCGTTTTTTGAGTAACTATCCCGGCATTTGGCTTTATGTGCCCATATGGGCGATTAATGGAGGTTGTGGGAAACCACGAAAAACCACAACCAGGATAGCCGACCGGGGTTCGAACCCGGGTCTCCCGAGTTCAAGGAGCTAAGCATAACCACTAAGCCAACATTGTCGGTTAACAAGGTGTATAGTAAACAATGAAGGGCTATCTTGTGATGAACCCAAGGACATGAATGATACGTCTGAACTGCAGTGTAAGAATCATCGAGAAATGCTAGGAAACTGAAAAGGCTCACACAGATCAATCTTTTCCACCAGTAAGATGATATTTGGAATCCTTCGGTGATGACGACTGCGTTGTAAGACAAGAATCGACAATGAACTCGATTGTGCACTCATTCCAGTGTGATGCGACAAAATCTCAAGATGTGCAACCAAACCAATTACAAAGTGATAATGACACCAAACAGGTTACTTCACAGCAGTCATCTACAGGGTGTTTTTAAACTCTAGGTACAAACTCAAACTGGTGTTAGAGTAGATCAGGGAAATCATTTTTCACCAATGAACCTAGGGTCCAAAGGTCACTATTAAAAAGTTACAAGGCCAAATGTGTAGCTGGTACATGGACCATTTAATGGGTTATTGAGTTGTGGCAGCAAAATGGAAGCATACACAAATCATGACCTGGCTGATATGCTGAGCATTTATGCATTTATGCTCGTGCAGCATTTATGGGCTTGCTGATGTCAACACTAGATTAGCGCAAAGATTGTATGGAGAAAGAAAGCTATCCAACCAGACATTTGCCAAACCCAAGAGCATTTCAGCATGTGCACCTTCAACTTTGCGAAAGTGGGACATTACGACCAAACATGCATCACACAGGTTGCATCCCATTGATGCAATGTAGGAGAACCCTGGCACAAGTTTGAGAGCTGCATGTAGCACACCAGGTTGGTGTGAGCTTAAACACTGTGGAACATTGGGTAAGCCTATAAAGGAAATGCATATATCAGCCAGGTCTTGATTTGTGTATGCTTCCATTTTGATGCCACAACTCTAATTAACCATTAAATGTTACATGTACCAGCTACACATTTAGCCTTGTAACTTTTTAGCAGTGACCTTTGCACCCTAGGTTCATTAGTGAAAAATGATTACCTTGATCTACTCTAACACCAGTTTGAGTTTGTACCTAAAGTTCAAAACACCTTGTATAATGTCAATAGTGGCACAAATCAGATTAGAGAGATCAACTAAAGGTAGCCAATTTCCCCAAAACGCCTTATATACAAAATGGAATCTGCATCAACAGGAAAGCTAGAGAGCTCGGAGCAGGCCCAGGAAATGCCCAAGCATCGATAGCAGATACCATGGATCAAGGCTGCAATAGAAGAGATGGAATTACTGCACAAGCAGGCTGGAAGCTCACCAGATTACCAAATGGGAAAAATATCTCATGTAAATGAGGATTTAAGATTTAGGGTAAGAACAGTTTGGGAGTTGGCATGAAGCACCGCATAACTTGAATGCAGCATTCGGATTGGGCATTGGAAAATCCTGGCATCGAGAAACCAATTGGAACAATGCATTTAAGATTATGCCTTTCATCACGCTATGCCAAATAACAGTGTGGAGCATGGAATAGCATGGATGCATGGCATTGTCTGAAATGCATGCAGTTGATTGGTTTCCCAATGGCGGAAATTTAAGATTGCCCAATCGGAATGCTGCATTTCAGATCATGCTATTCCATGCCCCCATGCTGTCCTTACCCTAAAAGGGACAACGAAGGGAATGTATACACTCCCACAAGGCTAGATTAGTGGTAAGAGGCTTAATATGGAAAAGATGGGAGCACAATTTATATGCTCTGTTGTATGTTGTTGATCTTTTATTGTTATGAAAGATAGCAAACGAAATCAGGAGTGTGAGCTAACAATTAAACCACTATTTTTAAGTGAGGGATCTTGGAGATGTTGCCTACTTCCTGGAAGTCAAATTTGAAAGAGTGATGGATCATAGTGCTCAGCCAAAAAAACAAAAATTGCACAGATGCTGGAAGAGCATGGGCTGAAATAGTCCAAACAAAAAACAACCCTATGGAGACCAGATATGTCAGCAGAAGTGAGCTTCATAGCTTAAGCGACTGGCTTTAACTAGTTATACAATCCTGACGTGTTGACACAGACTGTTCTGGCAACTTATTAATAGAATGGTAGTCATAAGTTGATGTGTTCCAGCTATGAGAGAACATGGTTGCGTGGTGTAGACAAAAGCAATCGATAGTAGCATTGTCATCAAAAGAGGCAGCACTTGTCTACTACTATGGTTGAGATAGTTGTTGGAAGACATTGGGCTAGGAACGAGTGAGGCAACCAAAATGTTTGTGGACAACCAGGGATGCATAAAATTCAGTCTGAAGTTTTGGTCCAGGAACAAAGCACATTGAAGTTTGCCACCATAACAATAGGGATTTGTGTAAGGAGATCATTGAAGAGATTTATGCCAGGTTCATGGTAGGGCGGATTTTGTCCTTTATGCACATGCATGCGCCAGCTCCCCACATGCGCAGTGCATCTTTCGATGACTGCGCACTTCCCATTGCGCAATGCACTTCTCTCTCTGGCACACGGCGGACATTTTCTTTCCGCCACCATACGTCATGAAAATAAATTTTAAACTTCACGTGCATCTCAGCTATAGGCGTTTTTCTGAATTTTTTTTTTGGAATTCAAAATTTGTTGCGAGATTAGAAAATTAATTATACAAGTTAAAGTGTGTATTTTAATTTTTATGCGCTTTATACATGTATGAATTCTTTATTTAGGCGCACATTGTGCGCCAATCATGCGCCCATAGATGAATTGTGTAGAGGTGGCAGAGATTTTCTTCTGAGCCTTGCTCACTGTCCTCTATTCCATAGAGGACAAAATCCGCCCAACCATGAATCTGGCATTACAGATCAAGGAAGCCAGATGATAGCGGACGTTTTTAAAGCCTCTGCCGCAATGAGGCCTTCTAGAGATGTTTAAAGTCTTATATTTGTAGACTGAGCTAGATCAGAATGAAAAGGGGACATGTATAATTTTGTTGTTGGCACAGTTGTTGAAATGGCGCACCCAACACTGGATTAGATAAGATGAATGTCTGCATGTGCATAGTTTTCAGTTTTGCTTCTGCATGCAGTTGACTAATGCCCGATTCTTACTGGACGGGTAGTATTTATCTGCTCACTAACACCTGATTCACACCGATGTTGATGTAGATCAACTGATGTGGATCAAGCAAAACTTTGGCGTGTTAATTCACACTGCCGAACATGACTGGTCACATAAACATTTCAAGATGGAGGACAACATACACACTATAAAAGTGAAGTCACTAAGGGTACTCAGGCATCTCGTACATTTCGTACAGTTAGCCACGCCTATTTTTTGTACCCATTTCGCGCATACGCAGTTTAACATTCCAACGTTTTTCAAACGTCGAATCTGAGCGTGTTTTGCTCGATTTTTTAACGATTTTTTGTAATTATTTTAAGGATTTTTTTAAGGATTATTTTACAGATGTTTCAAATTTTTAGTTCTAAGAAATCATTTTTCATCGAACATTTAATGCAAAAACGCTGTTTTTGGTTTGCTTTTGCGAAGAACACGTGTATTACGCAACATTTTAGGTGCGTAGAACTTCGCACCCTCCCTACAAGCCATGGACCAATCAGGAGGCTGTATTTGGTCACATGATTTCGTAGAAATTTGCGCAACCGGTTAACCGGTTGAAATTTACAAAATTCTACGAAATCATGAAGGTACGACGATCTGCCTGAGTACCCTTACTATGAACCACACAAAACAATCAAATTAAATATATTACAAGCCTGTTTACCCGGCGTTGCACGGGTTGAAAGACTGAAGATTAAAAGTACCTTTGAGTACTCGATCGTTTTGCTGCCCCACCCTAACCTAAGCTAACCTAAAGGAAAACCAATTAATAGTGCGATATTTTTAAGCTGTTAAGTGTCTTAAGATCAAGACAGTTTTTCAATAACACTGTTTCATGAATAAGATACTTAACAGCTAAAAAGTATCGTACTATTAATTGGTTTTCCTTTAGGTTAGCTTAGGTTAGGGTGGGGCAGCAAAACGATAGATTACTCAAAGGTACTTTCAATCTTCAGCCTTTCAACCCGTGCAACGCCGGGTAAACCAGCTAGTTATTTTATAAAAAAACTTAAATTTCAATACTTTTTAATGCTCTTTAATGACTTTTTATGGACTCTCTAATGGCATTTTCAAGACTTTAAAAGGCTTTTTAAATGTTGTGCTTTTATAGCTATTAGATATTTGAACATTTCCAACCTTTATCATGACAGAGGTCTCAACAGGAATGGGCATTTTGTTTTCCCCCCTTTTTTCGATAAGATCTCATCTGATTCAACATTCTCGGAATCTTTGAACTTTTTCGCATTTCGAGACTTGAATATTCGTTTTGTAGGTTTTCTCGTGGATTTCTTGGTAATAACAGGAAGTTCTTTCTTAGCAAGACTTTTTGGTGGGGGCCAATTCAAATTAAGTTTATTCCTTTTTATGCATTTCTGAACTTTTCAAACTATCGTTGGCATGTGCAATTTGTGCACATGGTGAGCATGTTTTTGATTTGAACGCTACGCTCCCTGAGCGCTGTGTGTATTTTGATAGGCAGAGTGCTTAAGTAAGGAATAAACCCCCCTACTCACCCCCCGGGGCGGGGAAAGATACAAATTTTGAAAGGTGGTAAACCTTCATCACCCCAGTTTCATCGCAATTGGATGAATGGTTTAGGAAGGCATAAAGGACAGACAGACAGACAAACATTTGCTTTTATAGATATAGATTTATAGTTTAATTTATTAACTTACAGTTACTTAATATTTAATTTTAATTACTCAAGTGTTGGTTTCAAAAGATCGAAAAAGAAAAAAATGAAGAATAAAATTCAAAAATTTAAACTGAAACATGTGCAATTCATATTGCACATGTCATTATCCTTGTGCGTGCCAATTGCCTTGCACATGCTACAGACTTGATCCAC
>JAQGCC010005719.1:0-11127 GCA_034698905.1 Xestoiulus laeticollis
TAGTCAACGCTATAATGCAATCTTAATATTAGTCTTCAATAAAAAAAGAATAAAACAAATTTTGTTTTTTGAAATTATAATCTAAGGCATTTAATTACAGGAAAAGTACAATTTCTGAAAAATCTCACATGAGATTATAAGGGGAGGGGGGGTGGAGGGTAGAGCCAAATCTCACCAAGGAGGGGGGAGAGTCAAAAAATCGCCAAAAACATCTCACGTAATTAATGAACCACCCCTAACGAAAACTGAAAGTCAAATAAAAATGCTTATTTTCTCTAGGAAGTAAATGTAAGTTTCGTAATAAACGCAATAATTTTTTTTTATATGAGAGCACAATAAAGCAAATTTCAGAGAGAAATACAATAAAAAGAATTTCGATACACTGAGTCACCATGGATGCACATTCGAGGTTTTTTCCCTTAGCCAACGATGAGAATGCACATTAAAGACTTATCCGGCTTAACATTTGGGTTAGGGCTAATTTCAAGGGTTTCATTCATTTCAAATCATTAAAAAAAAGATTCAAAATACTGCAAGGAGTATTGCAGCACACACCTCCTGCAGCGCCATCTACAATGTAGCTGGAGCGCTTTAGCTTTCCACTTCAAAAAATTGTATATGGCCATATATTTGTATGTCTTAAATATGGCATACAAGGATCCATGTATAGCTATATCCGAAAATATCCATATATAAATTAATTTGATATGGCCCTGTTTCAATATACCGACATACCAAGAATTATCCATATAAAAATTAATTAGGTATGGGCCAGGCTTGTCTCCACATATCGCCATATCAAAAATTGCCCATATATGATTTTATATGGATTTGGCCATACATTACCTCCATATATGGTCGTACCTGTTTCAATATATGGACAAATCTGGCAATATACTCGACCTAATTTTGACGAGTATCTTAAGATACTTGTCGAGTAAGACACTTTTGTCAAATGTCTTACGATATTTGTCGATTATTTTATGATGGTTAAATTTAATTAAATAAGACACTATTGTCAAATGTCTTAAGCTATTTTTGTCGAGTATTTTATGATGGCTTTGTTAAATAAGAGTCTTAAGATAATTTTGTCGAGTGTCTTAAGATTCATTTGTCGAGGAAGACACTTTTGTCAAATGTCTTGAGATACATTTGTCGAGTGTCTTAAGATACTTTCGACAAGTGTCTCCTTCTAAGAGTAAGACTAATCAGTTCGTCTGAAAAAGTCTAAGACAATATGTTAAAACTTATAAAAAGTGTCTTAGTTTTACTTTTTAAATCTATTGAGCAATATAGGCGACATAGCCTTCCATGCAGGTGGTGAAAAAAATAGATATGGGCCATATACATGTATGAAATTTTCCAAATATGGCTGCATTCCAAAATTGGCCACATATACCCAGATATGCCATATATTGCATATCTATACCCAAATCTAAATCTAAGCCATATCTGAGTACATGTAGGCAATTTCGGATTCAGCCATATCTTGAAAATTTCATATATGGCCATATCTATTTTTTTTTTTGAAATAGGCTCTCATTTTGTATACTCGCATTTTGTAAAGTTGACTCTTTAATACACCTATCTCAAGTACTTTCCAATACCTGTACAACTATCTCATTACTCCACCGGAAGTTGTTCCATGCCATCTTTTCCACCTTCCTCCCATCGAATATGTTGTTGTTGTTGTTGTTGTTGTTATTTGTTCCTTGTGGTTTTCTTAACCTTTCGCATGTCCTCTTCTTTTAATATTTCTTTTCTCCTTTTTTAAAATGTAATTTTTTTTTTCTCACGCCCCTCCCCCACGCCCTCTTTTCCTAATTTCGTTGATCCGAATGAGGAGGGGATAAAGGAGGAGGAGGAGGAGGAGGAGGAGGAGGAGGAGGAGGGGGGGAAGGGGGTGGGGGGTTATTTTAAAATCCATTCTCTCGCCTCTTTTGTAACAACATCAAAATCTTTTTATCTGTTTTTCCCATCGTGAAACTTTGTTTTTATTATTAGCTGATCAGGCTTCAAATGAAGCGAATTTAGGCTACAACTTTTGCGCAGACTGTATAATGTGAAAAAGTTTCCCACACAGGCTCCCTGGTGGAAAAATTATATAAATGGTAGTGTAAAACCTGTGAAAGTGACCACCTTTACTTGCTGACCACTTATAATACCCGAACAGGTGATTGGGCATTCGAGCGTTCGTTATAACGAGAGGTCTGTTTTTACAAATTTGTTTCGCTCCTATAGTATGCGTCTTTCGTGTGTTATTATGACATGTATAGCTGTTTTTAGCTCCTGAAACACCATGGCTTTTTGCCCCAATTGCACTTCTGTCTTCTATTAAACACCGGGGTTACAAATTTTGCTAATGCTGGAGAGAGTGTACACACTAAAGCTGCTTTTGGTGTATTTTGAGTACCCCTTAAATAAGCCTTAGAATGTCTTTAGATATTAACTTTTAAAAGCAATCCTTAAAATCAACGAAATTAGGAATCTTAAGACACAACGGGATGTTCTTTGCACTCTGACCCCTTCGACATCGAATTGCCGTTCGTTATAAAGAGTCATTGTGGGTATTGTGGGATAGAACTTGGGTTAAACTGACAGGCTAATACATAAGAGGTACAGCTGAATATCTATTTTGGTCGGGACCAGCCACTCTGTTCGCTATATCGAGCGGTTCGTTTTATAGAACGTTCGTTATACTGGAAGGCTAATACATGAGTTACAGTAAGTGTATTCTGGTCGGGACAACTCATCCTGTTTGTTACATCGAGCGGTTCGTTATACAAAACGTTCGCTATGCTGAGAAGCAAATACATGAGTTTTAGTGTGTGCATTCTGGTCGTAACTCGACACTGTTCGTTATATCGAGCGGTTCGTTATACAGAACATTCTTTATGCTGAGAGGCTAATACATGAGTTACAGTATGTGCAGTCTGGTCGGGACTCGACACTGTTCGTTATATCGAGCGGTTCGTTATACAGAACATTCTTTATGCTGAGAAGCTAATACATGAGTTACAGTATATGTGCATTCTGGTCGGAACTCGACACTGTTCGTTATACAGAGCGTTCGCTAAGCTAAGAAGCTAATACATGAGTTACAGTATGTGCATTCTGGTCGGCCGGGACTCGACACTGTTCGTTATATCGAGTGGTTCGTTATACAGAGCGTTCGCTATGCTGAGAAGCTAATACATGAGTTACAATATGTGCATTCTGGTCGAGACCCGACACTGTTCGTTATATCGAGTGGTTCGTTATACAGAGCATTTGTCAAGATACTTACTGGCTATATAGTGAACACTCATTTCCGAACACATGAAAATAAAGCATCCTCATTATGTACAGTATATACCAATGTTTCACCAAACATCAAACGTGTGTGTTTGACCTCTTTGACCTCCCGTTTTTCGAATGTGTAACAAAAATTGGCCTTAGATAAGGAGGCAGGTAGACATGCAGGAGTTGAATCCCTATAGGAGGAGCAGGTGGTTTAGATAAGGGGATAATTAACAAAAGATCTTATTGAATCCCACGGTCCAAACATTCGCAGCATACCTTTTGGGGCTTAAGGTTTGAGGGTGAGTGGGTGGGGGGGTGGGGGGGGGTGAAGGGGTTGACTTATTTTGTCATTCTAGGTGAAAATTCGCTTTGTACTCGAACCTAGAGGGCAGTACTGTAACAAATGGTGCCTTGTTAACATAACAAATAGGTGTAGATAAACTGACTCCTGTTTACTTCCGTTATATGTTAAGATAGGCAAATAGCCTCAGGGCGCCACAGATGGAGCTGCTGTTTGCAGGTTCGCAGGTGGGGGGTGATAGAGGGGGAGGGGTGAGAGGGGGTGGGATCGATGAGTTGGCGAATTTAGATTCATAAAGGGATATTTAGCATCGTTTCAAATTGAGTTTATTGAGATGTCAACAGTCGGTAAATAAGATAAGATTGGCGCCGCCAGGGGGCACAACCGTCGTTTTGGAAATTCTTGTAACGTTTAGTTGTAGACACCCTGTAATGCATAGACGCTTTTTTATAAGATGCAGAAGTGTTCATCTTTAGGACATCCTGTATTGCTTAGATATCTAAATTTGTATGTAGGACAATATGTGGGACACCCGGTAATACATTGTCTCGTGCATTTGATATACATGTATACTTTATGGGACACCCGGTATACTGCACATGTTTCTACAACAAATATGCAAGCATTTATTTTGGGTCACCCTGTAATACAAAATGTCATACATTTTGATTTAGTTGTAATTTTTAGGACACCCTGTAATGTGTAGAATCATGGAAAAGAAAAAGCTTATCTCATTTTTAGGACACCGTGTAATATGTGAAGACTAACCACATTTTGATGTAGAAGTTTTAATTTTTGGGACACCCTGTACTGCGTAAAATGATGTAAAAATATTAATTTTTGTACACCCTCTAATCATGATTACAGGGTGCCCAAAAATTACTTTAATTGCGATACAAGGTGTCAAGAAAGTTTAAATAAAATTACACAAAACCGATTTCGTGGCAAACTTTAGCGTACTGCTTTGAATTGAATTGAAGCTTATAGGTATACAGGGTGCCCAAAAGTGTAGAACGATTTCAAAGTTTATACAAGGTGTCAAAAAAAGCTTAAAATTAAACAAGATCGATTTAATCCATTTCGTAACAACATCCCTATTAAAATATTCGTATACAGGGTGCCCAAAAGTGTTGTCCTGTTGTATGGTGATACAAAAAGCAAATGATGACGCTTCCGGTCGGCCATTTTGAGATCCAAGATGGCGTTTGACCCCCATAAAAGCGAATAAAGATTTATATGCATTCGTTTGTCACGCCGCCTTTATCACCATATGGTCTCACTCGAATAATTTCATAACAATTGGATTCGTCGTTGAAATCTGATCGAGATATGTCCAGATAAAAAAAAAAAATCACGAAGGTGTGACAAGCAGTGAATAAAAAAAAAAAAAAAAAAAAACCAGATCTTTAATTCAGATATTCAAAACAGTCGAAACAATTGAAGATGGCGCTGCTCAAGCGTATCAAATAAAAATAGCTTATTGTATATGGCTTTTTTTAATTGAAGGTTAAGGGCCTAATTATCTCAACCAACAGCTGATCCGAGGTTATACATGTACATGTATCAACAATAATGCTCATTTTGTCAACACTTTTTCATAAATATTCAATTTCTCATATTTCTATAGCTTATACAGTGGAATTCGTTTATAACGATCTTCAAGGGAACTAAGAAATCAGATCGTTATATCCGAACTTTGTTACATCCAGATTTATGAAAAATAGGTAATTCGTTATTAAAATCGACAAATTATAATATTTCAGATAAAAATACAACACAACTTGAAGAGCTCCTTTAAAAGGTTCCTTTAATGAATTCCTTTAAAGGGCTCTTTCAAAAGGTTCCTTCAAAAGGTTACTTTAAAGGGCTCCTTCAAAATGTTCCTGTAAAGGGCTTCTTCAAACGGGATCCTTGAAAAGGTTCCTTTAAAGGGTTCTTCAAAATATTCCTTTAAATGGCTTCTTCAAACGGTTTCTTTAAAAGGTTCCTTTAAATGGCTCCTTCAAAAGGTTCCTTTAAAGGGTTCATTTAAAGAGTTCCTTTAAAGGGCTCCTTCAAAAGGTTCCTTCAAAAGGGTTCCTTTAATTGGCTCCTTCAAAAAGTTCCTTTAAAGGGTTCTTTCAAAAGGCTCCTTCAAAAGGTTTCTTTAAATGGCTTCTTCAAACGGTTTCTTTAAAAGGTTCCTTTAAATGGCTCCTTCAAAAGGTTCCTTTAAAGGGTTCATTTAAAGAGTTCCTTTAAAGGGCTCCTTCAAATGGTTCCCTTAAAAGGGTTCCTTTAATTGGCTCCTTCAAAAAGTTCCTTTAAAGGGTTCTTTCAAAAGGCTCCTTAAAAAGGTTTCTTTAAATGGCTTCTTCAAACGGTTCCTTTAAAAGGTTCATTTAAAGGGGGGGGGACTAAAAAAGGAAATCTCAGAAAATCGTTATAGGCGAATAAAAGAATTATTTTTTGTTTAAAACTGGGATCGCTACGTCCTGATTATCGTTATATCCGACATCGTACAATTGTAGTATCCGAACGAAATTACTGAACACAAATTGCTCGGAATCGTTATAACCGGAAAATCGTTATACCCGGAATATCGTTATAATAAAATTGCCATTTTTTTATAATAACTGAAATAATAGCACTTAAAATTGGTCATTAAATGCAGCATTTTAACGAGCATTTAACGGAGCATGGAGCAACATGTCATTAATTCACCATTTTTTTGTCTATAAAAAGCAGGGAAATACACGTATAATATTCTATTGTTTTTGAGTCTGGGGAAATCATTTGTCTTCTATTAACACAAAGCTGGTAATTTGTACAAATTGCTTTTTTTTATAATGTACATGTAGGCTATACATGTGCATGCACGCAACAGAACTCATTTATCAAATGAAGAGCTCAACAGATTTATAACGAATTTTATGAAAAATAGCATTTCTATAACATGTGAATTAACATTCACACAACTCACTCTATAACATGCTTAAAATCACTTTTTTTAAAAATATAGTAGTAGTCACGAAAATGATTTCATCCTATGAAATCTCATTTAAATAAAGTATGCGTTGGATATTGCATGGTAACAAGTGGCCAATTTACTATCGTATTTCGAAATGACTAAAACATGTAAAAATCATGTGGAACGACATTTGATTCAAAATTAATAAAATATATAAAAATTTCTAGATTGACTTATTCTAAATGGCTAAAACATGTAAATATCATTTAAATGATTTATTCAAAATGACTAAAACATGTAAAAATCATTTAGAATAATTCATTCAAAAGAAATAAAATATGTAAAAATCATGTAGAACGAGTTACATGTATAATTCAACATGACTAAAACATGTAAAATCATATATGAATGATTTGTAATTCGAAATAACTAAAGCATGTAAAAATCATGTTAATGACTTATTCAGCATGACTAAAACATGTAAAAATCATGTAAACGACTTTTTCAAAATGACTAAAACATGTAAAAGTCTAATAAATGACTTATGCAAAATGACTAAAATCATGGATGTAGAATGACTTATTCAACATGACAAAAACATGTAAAAATCATGTAAACGACTTTTTCAAAATGACTAAAACATGTAAAAGTCTAATAAATGACTTATGCAAAATGACTAAAATCATGGATGTAGAACGACTTATTCAACATGACTAAAACATGTAAACTCATGTTGAATGACTTATTTAACAATGACTAAAACATGTAACATCATGCATGTAGACTGACTTATTCAACATGACTAAAAAAATGTAACAATCACGTAGAAGAACTTAAACACGTAAGTAAACCACATTACTAAAACATGTAAAAATCTCTATAACGCCTGATATAATTCAAAATGACTAAAACATGTAAAAAACCACGTATGGAAAATGTTCTACTTCCGGATCTGTGATCTGTGGATGACCTTTGACCCTGCTATGATGACTCATTTATATAGTGACCATTGTCTATAGAAATAAACACGGCTTACCCAAAAGAGCGGGGTCACGTGCTCTCTCAATTGCGCGTGCGCGTGCACGTGCCTGATTTGCACGCGTGTCAAAAGGGCCATAAATAAGCACGGCCGGCCCATGCAGGCATGCAGGCGTTAAAATCTGCATCATTTTCCCATTACTAATATCTAAGGTCCATTTCAGAGTTAAGACCGCAGCCTGAAGTCAATTCGTTTCAACTTCACACATTTGTTCCCCTTTGACATTTGACCCCTTTATAGTGCGCGCCCCCCTTTCGGCACGTGTCGCCCTCGTGTTTGACCCCTCCGTGACCCCGTGCACGCTTTGTGTCTGCTAATCGTCGCTTTTAAAGGGCCCCCGAAAAAAGCGATAAATTTGGTAACGATTCACACGCTTGAAATTGAATTTTTCCCAAGTTGAATATAGACGATTTAATCGTCGATTAGTGACACACCAAAACCTGTGAATAGCACAAACCATTGGGACCGAACCAAAAAATTTTGTGCTATTTGGAGGGATGCACTATTCGCATGTTCAGCTAATGTGATGACCACCGGGATATGGCCATATCTGCATCCATCTATTCCGCCATACCTAGAATTGTCCATATATATATATTAATTATGTATGGCCATGCAGACTTGTATCCACATATTGTCATATCCAATATTGTTCATATATGATTTATATGGATTTGGCCATACATGCCTCCATATATGGTCATATCTAATGCAATATATGGACAAATATGGCATGATACTCTACTAAATTTAGCCGAGTATCTTAAGATACTTTAGTAGATTAAGACACTTTTGTCAAATGTCTTAAGATACTTTAGTCGAGTAAGGCACTTACGTAAAATGTGTCTTAAGATACTTTGGTCGAGGTCTTAAGATACATTTATCGAGTGTCTTACGATTTAAGGTGGTTTTGTCAACTACATAAAGATACTTTTGTTGAGTAAGACACTTTTGTTAAATGTCTTAAGATACTTTCGTTGAGTAAGACACTATTGTAAAATGTCTTAAGATACTTTTGCCAAATTTCTCACGAAATTATGTCTAATGTCTTAAGATATTTTTATCGAGTGTCTTAAGACTTTTGTCAAGTGTCTTAATTTTTCTAAGTGTAATACTTGATTGATTCGTCTGAAATAGTCTTAAGATCATAATAAAACTTACAAAAAGTGTCTTAGTCTTATTTTTTAAAATCTAATGAGCATTAAAGGCGGAAAAAAAATAGATATGGCCATATATGAAATTTTCCAGATATGGCTGCATCCGAAATTGCCAATTACCCAGATATGCCATATATTGCATATCTACCCAAATATGTCTATCTATGGCATATATGGGTATACGTGGCCGATTTCGGATGCAGCCATATCTGTAAAATTTCATATATGGCCATATCTATATATGGCATTTGTAGTACAATACATTTTTTAACCCCATCAAAAGCCTTTTTAAACCTTATAAAACCCTTTTATGTAAGGTCATTACATTAATCCAATTCCGGGTGCAATGGAGCTCGAATGCAGCGCCCTCTATGCAAGTGAACTAAACGAAAGAACCACATAATTCCCAGAGATTCCCAGCTGAGATAAGCATCATTGGGGGTGAGTGTGGAGGAGGCCATTCCCAAATGACTTCCATATTGTTCCTGACATTGGCATTGTTGAAAAAAAGCTTTAAAAAGGGGATTAAGGGCTTTGAAAAAGATCGATTCGTCACGGCCTGTAACAATACGGGTCACGTGTTAGGCGGCCGACGGTGGCGCCCCCTCCCCCTGCAGCAGCAGCAGCAGCAGCGTGTAACTTAAGCTTTTAATAAACTCAATCAATTAAAGAGCTCAATTAATGGCTCGTTTGAGGGTGATTCCCAGAAAGGACGTGTGGGAACGACTATTAGATATACGGGGGAATATGGCCCCTAGGGGGAGTGCATAGGGGGAGGTTAATAGGGGGCAATTCAATCCCAATTGGCGATGTATAGAGAGGGTCAAAGGTCACAGGATAAAAGTGACGACCCTCATTTTCAAGAGATGGATAATTGTTTATTTAATCCACTTTTTAGAGTTGGGAGAACTTTTGGTGGAATGATTCTAGGAATGGGAATCATTCCTGAAAACAAACACGGAGACGTCAATGCAACCGTACATTGTAGGGCATTGTTTCGAAGAATGAAGCATGACTCATTCCCATGCTCCATTATGTGGGAGCGCATCGAAACCAACGTGTATGATTCGAACATTCATTCCAGAATCTTTAGGAATCATTCTCCAACATGTAAGTAGCGATAGATTCCATATGAAAAAAAATGTTTTTATTCTCTTTTGAATCAGATACCAGGAATGGTATTCATTCCAGAATGATTCTAAAAGATTCTTGAATGAATTTTCGATTTAAACACGTTGGTTTTAATGAGCTCTGACTTGGTGGAGCATGGGAATGATCACATGATACATTATTTCCCACAAAGCACTGTTTTTACCCTGATGGTACATGTATTTACATGTCGGAGAATGATTCCAGGAAGGGTATTCATTCCAGAATGATTCCTAAAGATTCTGGAATGAATTTTCGACTCAAAACACGTTGACATAACATGATACATTATTTCCCACATACATTTTTTTCAAATTACCCACAATGCAACATTCTAGTAACCATATACAGTATGTAGAACTTCTATCATGAGATCATTGATTCCAAAATCATTCCAGAATCATCTGATTCATTCTAGAATGGAGCGATCCTTTAATATCTGATAGCACTATATTTTTATCCTGATAATTACATGTTTGAGATTGATTCCAGTAAGGGTATTTATTCCAGAATGATTCCAGGAACGGTATTCATTCCAGAATGATTCAAAGAATGATATTCATTCCACATGATTCCTAAAGATTCTTGAATGAATTGTCGACTCAAACACGTTGACATAACACGATACATTATTTCCCACATAGCACAGTTTTTGACCTGATGGTATTTACATGTTGGAGAATGATTCCAAGAATGGTATTCATTCCAAATGATTCCTAAAGATTCTTGAATGAATTTTTTTAATCAAACACGTTCGTTTTGATGGGCTCTTACATGGTGAAGCATGAAAATGACATAACATGATACATTATTTCCCCACACACATTTTTTTCAAATTACCCACAATGCAACATTCCAGTACCCATATACGTAGGGTCTCCATGATAATGATTCAAGGAATAGTATTCATTCCAGAATGATTCCTTAAGATTTTTTATGAATTTTCGTATCAAACACGTTGATTTTGATGGGCTCTGACATGGTGAAGCATAGGAATGACATAACATGATACATTATTTCCCCACACACATTTTTTCAAATTACCCACAATGCAACATTCCAGTACCCATATACGTAGGGTCTCCATGCTAATGATTCAAGGAATAGTATTCATTCCAGAATGATTCCTTAAGATTTTTCATGAATTTTCGTATCAAACACGTTGATTTTGTTGGGCTCTGACATGGTGAAGCATAGGAATGACATAACATGATACATTATTTCCCCACACACATTTTTTCAAATTACC
>JAQGCC010005720.1:0-11127 GCA_034698905.1 Xestoiulus laeticollis
TCTTGTTTCCCCCCTAAATTTTGAGAATGTCTGCTAAAATTTAAAAAATCTGCTAATTCAAAAGTAAAAATTGAAACCAGAATTTTTTTTTTTAATTCTATCTATATTAATAAATAAAGAAAAATATATAACAAAAGCATGTGCACTTGTGCATAATCCTGAATGTATAATTGAAATTAGTATCATTAAAAACATTGAGAAAAAGAAAAAATGTTTTGAAACTTATTTCAACCTTTAAATAAACTTTGTAAAATGTTGCAAAAAAGTGTAATAAATTAAAGCTAAAATTTACAATAATGATATACATTATTTACCTTGATACCAATAAAATACAGTCAAAATATGCTCAAACCTAATTAAAACCTTAAGTTTTAGTAAAAATACATATTATATAATTTATGTTCAATTTATGAAATTATTAATCATTGCTTAAGTCCACCCCAACCTCGACTTGAAAAATGAGTACTTATTTGGTTAAATAAGTAATGCTTATTAGACTATGAATACTTGCTCAACAAGCAGAGCTTATTTGACGACTATGAATTCCGGCCTTAGTGTTTCCATGTTTTAGTACCTATCAAGGAAAGTCAAATGATCGTCTATGACATTATTGTTATGCTTACTATAATGTGCCAATCGCAATGAGTTCTCATGCAATATGGTATGTGGACCTCAACCAAAGAAAATGGCACATGCGCACTGAGAAGAGCCCAGCTCTACCGACGATCGATGGAGCATATTTGGTACATGTTTAGTTCTTTTTCAGCTTGCTTGGGCCAAGATTACATTTTGGATATTTTCTTTTCACATGTCAATTTTAATCATA
Organism: Xestoiulus laeticollis; assembly: GCA_034698905.1. Taxonomy (NCBI): domain Eukaryota; kingdom Metazoa; phylum Arthropoda; class Diplopoda; order Julida; family Julidae; genus Xestoiulus; species Xestoiulus laeticollis. The sequence goes on from JAQGCC010005720.1 coordinate 827, forward strand.
TGAGGATATGCATATTTGAATTTGAATGTAAATGTACATGTAAATATTCCTGAGTTAGAATTCAGTTGTGTTTAGACTGTCAGAGGAAAAGAGGGCAATTTTATCTAAGTTATGTAGAGCATTTATAATTTGAGTGGATAAGAATTAATTTAAGTGGAATTGAGTTTGTTGACAGCTACTCTCCAAACAATTAAAGTAGTTTGCCTGCCAACTGAGTTATCGTCGTCAACACTGGTTCGTGGAGCCGGATCGACAGAAATAAGTGATTCCAGTACTAGGAGGACGAGAGTGCGAGGTAATAAAGAAAAAGCCACATCAAAATATGGATTCACAGAGGAAAAATCCTAGATTATTGGGGACCGGACCCTGTCAGTTGCTTCAAGTAATATCACATCAATAGTTTAAGCACGAAACTTCGGTTTAAACTCTCATTCGAAAGAGCCGCCACTTTGGGAATTTCGCCGTTTCGAAAAATTCCCACCGACCTCGACGGGGATCGAACCTCACACCCTGGAATCGAGAGGCAAGCGCGCAACCACTCTACCTTCGGCGTCGGCCACATCAATAGTTAGAAGTATGAAAATAACACCTGATTCACACCGACGTTGATGTAGATCAACTGATGTGGATCAGGCAAAACTTTTACGTGTCAATTCACACCGCCGAACTCAGTAAAACTGGTCACATGACCTAGTATACAGGGCGCCCTAAAAGTTAGAACACCATTTCAGTTTACATTTCAAGATGGAGGACAACATACACACTATAAAAGTGCAGCCACTTTGAAATGAGGTGCAGACGACAGAAAGACTTGATGATCTACATCAAGTGGAGCAGACAACTTGAATGGATTCGCGCGAACTCGATCAAGACTTATCTACATCAGTGCACTTGATTTGGTCGGTGTGAATAGTGTAAGAGTCAGATGCAATTGGAACCAAATCACACATTGGCAGCTGGTTCGAACAACAAAGAGTGTTTATTGAGAAAAATGGAACTTTACAGATTGTCCAGGATTGTTACGTTCCTTTACACAATTTTAAGTATCATTTTAGTTAAATACTACTATCTAGTAAGTATCATGGTATTTTTTAGGTTTATTAAAGGTATACAAACTTGAAACATATGCAAAGAAACCTTTCATGATTTCTTTAAGGTTTATTAGCCATCAAATGATTTCAATCATATTCAAGGTTTTTTATAGGCTTCAGATATGTATAAAGAAGCGAAACGTTTAAGGACCGGTTGCACCAACAAAGGTTAAGAATAACCTAAGGTTAACCGGCTTTATAACACTAGGTTAACCCACCCTTGCATTGCACAAGCGTGGGTTAGGGAAAAATAGTGCGAAAGGTTAACCCAGCAAGTAGGCAGGGTTAACCTCGGGTTAATATTCTACAATTTTTTTTTGAATTTTGTTCTAGAATTATTCTAGAATTTTGTTCTAGAATTATTCTAGAATTTTGTTTTCTTTATGTTGGAACATGGGTTCTATAACCCTGATTGTTTTATCAAGGTTTAATTGGTGCAACAGATACAGCTAACCTGAGTTATATTTTAACCCGAGGTTAGTAAACCTTAGATTTTCACCTCAGTTGGTGCAACCGGCCCTTAACGTATCAAAAAAAGTGTTTTGAAACCTTTAGGGCCGGTTGCACCAACTGAGGTAATAATCTAAACTTTACTAACCTCGGGTTAAAATATAACTCAGGTTAGCTGTATCTGTTGCACCAATTAACCCTTGATAAAACAACGCAGGGTTTTAGAACCCATGTTCCAACATGCAGAAAACCAAATTCTAGAACAAAATTTAAAAAAAATTCTGGAATATTAACCCGAGGTTAACCCTGCCTACTTGCTGGGTTAACCTTTCGCTAAAAATTTTCCCCTAACCTACGCTTGTGCAATGCAAGGGTGGGTTAACCTAGTGTTATAAAGCAGGTTAACCTTAGGTTATTCTTAACCTTTGTTGGTGCAACCGGCCCTTAAACGTTTCGTTTTTTTATACATATCTGAAGCCTATAAAAACCTTGAATATGATTGAAACGTTTTGATGGCTAATAAAAAACCTTAAAGAAATCATGAAAGGTTTCTTTGCATAGGTTTCAAGTTTGTATACCTTTAATAAACCTAAAAAATACCATGATATCTACTAGATACTAGTATCTACTAGCATATACTAGTTGTTCTCAGTAATCACTCTTTGTTGTTCGAACCATCTGCGTAAAACTTGTGGACAACGCAATTGGATGTATGGTTCAATCATGCTTCCGCTCCGCCCCGCTTTGCGAACCATGCGCCCCCGAACCTTGTCAACCTTTCGTTGACATTCCGCTCCACACAGTTCCAACGCCACTTTGCACCGCTGATTCGACTCAATCAACGGACAACGCTACGCCATCCGATGTCGACCTAACAGTTGATCAATCGCACGACCTCAACGCCTTAATCGATGAGTTTCCTGACATCTTCGTGGACGCCAAAGATGAAATTGGACTCTTCCCGAATTTTTAGATGGATATTAATCTCACCAACAACACGCCAATCAAATGTAAGCAGACCGTGTAACGGAACCCGATCGACTTTTCATCTCTAATCAAGTCGATGAATGGATGGAAAAAGGAATATGTCGCCGCTCCAACTCGCCCTACGCCGCACCTTGCTTCGTTGTTGTCAGCCGTTCCATGAATCAACGCCACGTCGCTTAGTGATTGATTATGCTCGCACAATCAACCGTGTCACTATTAAGGATCCATTCCCCATCGACCACATGAACAACATGATTCAACAACTTGCTGGGAAACGCTACAAGACTCTCGTGGACATCCGTCGTGCCTTCCTGGACATTCGCATAAAGGAGGAAGATGTTCACACGACAGCCGCCATTACACCTGATCAACACATCGAATTTACTCGTTTGATTTTTGGTTTAACCAACGCACCCGCAACACTCGCTCGTGCTCTCGACATCGCTTATGCACATCTCATTCCCTTGGGACTCGCCAAATACTATGATGACCTCAGTGCAGGACACAACGACTTTGACGAACATCTCACGTTCTTGCGCAACTTCTTTGAAGCTACCCGACAATGTGGATTAAAACTATCTCTCAGAAAATGCAAGTTTGCCCAACGCGTGATCCACATTCTAGGACGCATTCTAACCGAATTCGGCAAAACACCCAATCCATATTGCATTGCCGCTGTCGACAATTACAAAACGCTTCACACCGTACATGAAGTACGAAGTTTTCTTGGATTCGCCAACACAATGAGAAAACACATCGATGGTTTTGCCAAGGTTGCTGCTCCGCTCAACTTGCTGCTACGCAAGCAATGCAAGTCCGTCAATTCTGTACGCTCTACGCAGCCTGTTTCGCTTGATGCCGCTCAACAAGACGCCTTTTCTCGACTAAAAAAGCGCTAACTTCACCACCGATTCTTGCATTCTTCTGTCAAGGTGCACCAACGTTTATCGGAACGGATGCATCCTATTCAGGACTGGGAGCGTGTTTGTCCCAAACTCACGATGGTGAACGCCGCATTATCGAATACGAAAGTCATGGTTTACACGATAAAGAGCAAAGTTATCACTTCAACGAATTGGAAGTGACGGTCGTTAATTGGGCCTTTACTGTAAAGTTTCATCTGTATCTTGTAGGACATACCATTACACTGATAACCGACAACTTTACCACCGCTTATGTTCTTAACAAGGCCAAACTCAACCGCAAATTTGCCAGATACGCTGTTGACCTTTCGCTTATTGACTACACAGCAATCCATCGCCCTGACAAAACTAACCAAGTTGCCGATCATCTGTCTCGCTATCCGGATACAACTTGCCTTACAATTGTCACATCGCAAGACTCACGTCTAAAACTAGTGCAACAAGCCGACCCTTTCTGTCAACAGATCCTCGCAAAGCTTAAATCCGAGCTTTCTTCGCTGCACATTCGTCAAATCCATCAGGCTTATGCCCTCGACAACGACATTCTCAGCCGTCAGGACAGGTACAACTGGACAATTGTCAAACGTATTGTGGTCCCACATTCCTTCCGCTCATCTGTCCTTAAGTTATGTCATGACGATGCTGGACACTCCGATGCCCGCAAAACTTTGGACCGCATAGGTGCATGCTATTGGTGGTCTAGTGCTGGCAACAACCTCTACGTTCGAGGATGCACGATATGCCAACAAATCAACCGCCACACTTCACCTGCCCTTGGCTAATTGGGTGAACGTAATTTGCCGACCATCCCCTTCGAGGTGATTTCCGCTGATCACTTGATACTTCCTACGTCTTCCGCCGGCGACAAATATCTCATCGTCCATATTTGCCATACCACCTGCTATGTACTTGCATCACTCTCAACCAATACGGGAACGGATGATGTGATTCACACCTTGGAACGCTTCATTATTCAACGTTTTGGCTTACCGCTCACATACATCTCCGATAATAGTGCCGCCTTCACGAGTAAGAAATTTGCCAGTACCATGGAAAAATATAACATTTCTCATGCGCTAACCCTTCCGTACACGCCACAATCGAACAGTTTGGTGGAACATACCAACCAAACGATCATTGCCACCCTCAACAAGCTTGGCCATGATAATCCTATGGAATGGGATTCCTTGCTTCCGAACGCGTTGCTTGCCATCAACACAACGACCAACAGCTCCAGCAAGTTTTCGCCATTTTATCTGCTTCATGTATACAATCCTTGCTTGCCGCTCAACGAGTTACGACTTGGTACCATTCTCGATGATATCAACTGCTCTAGTCAAATCGATACCCTGAACGATGCATGCCAATTGTCTAACGACAACATTGTACGCAAACACGCCGAAAACAAACTGCGCTTCGACGAACATTGCGCCGAGAAATTTTTTTCTCTTGGTGACATTGTGTGGCACGAATGGTTACAAACGTCCGACAACAAACTGACACCACAATACAAAGGACCGTATTGTATTGTCAACCGTGTCGGCAACTTTTGCTTCCGTGTTGCTCCCACAACGAAACCCGGTAAAACCAAAGTAGTTCACATTCAATCGTTACGTGAACAAATTGGACGCCCAAATCTCGACGACCCTAGTGACACACTTCTTCAGCCAGATGTTTCTACCGATCTGCATCCTCTAACAGTAGCCCTTCCCGTGGATAACGATGTTCAATATTTCGCTGCCGATGACATTTCATCGCTCCCACCCGATATCGACGACTGTCCCACATCTTCCAGTGGACACCAGTCTTTCGTCGCTAATCGACCTCGCCGTAACTGCAAGCCACCAGTTCGTTTTAATGATTTTGTTTCGTTCGATTAATACCTTACTTAAGAGTTAATTTCGTTCCTTTATTTCTTTTTCGTCACTCCATTAACTGGGGGCGACTGTAAGGTACGCATTCCAAGATGGTGCCTCATCTTGTATCCCAAGATGGCGGCCATCGTACACGCATCAGATGCATGTCAAGCATCATTAGTCTTTGTTTAGTTTGCCTTCAGGCACGTTCGTTTCATACTTGTAGTTTTAACAAGTTAATTAAAAGTCATTCGCATCGCAATTATCTTGTCTTGTTCCTTCCTGAAGATGTTACACATGTATTGCTTTACCAAAGAATTATGAAGAACTTGTGGTCTACTCCATCAATCACTGAATTTGCTTTATGGTTAGAGAAGGAAGCAGAAGTTGCTAGTGTTAGTTACTTACCTAAGAAATCTAAAACTAAGGAAATTAGCAAGAATGAACGGTCAAAAAAAAAAAATTCATTTCTACAGTGGATAAAGGATCAAAGCCGAACTTTTGCCGAAAAGATACACTACCTATCTGAATGTCGTTTCCTGTGAGGTCAAAGTTTAGATTTAAGGACCTATCAGTGTTTTAAATATAGGGCTGTGTTTTGGTTCCTAATGTTTTAAGCACAATTGCATTAAAAACCCCATGCATGGTTCCTATTTGTTTCCCTCTTCAGATTTTTTAAATTTTTGAAGACATTCTTAAAATTTAGGGGGAAACAAGACTTTTTATCCACACTGTATATTATGTTTCTTAACAAGTTTTTCAACAGCACATGCAGATAATGCACATGCTGTGTTCCTTTGGAATTCAAAATTTAAAATTAATCATTCCAAATGAATAAGCACTGCCTGTTTCGTTGCTTCATGAAGGCATGCTTCAGTAAAATAAACATTACTTGTTGAAGTCATGCTTTACCAAGTAAAGCTTCATGAATACTTGCAGCCAACAAGTAGTGTTTATGATATAAGTAGTACTTCATGAAGTAGTGCTTATTTGTGAATTCAAGCTTCAACTATGAATTCCGGCCTAAGTAACTAAGTTGTTAAATTAATAAAATAAATGATATACTAAAATTCATTGTATTGTGTGGTTTATAAATACCCACAATTGTTTTGTCCAACAAAAGTCTCAAAAACTTAGCCTCTGACTTTACCACAAGAGGTTCACCAAAAAAAGGGATGGTTCGGGGTTGAACCTCCTCTGCCAGCAGAAATGGATCACCTCAATTTTAGGCCAGAAATGAAGGGATTTAGCGTATTTTGTAATTGGCACTACACAGATGGCATGAGGGGCTTATCTACAAAGTACAGTGAGCAAAAAAGTATTCAGCCAATTTTTTTTTATTTACATGTTTATTTTTACATGTGAATTCAAATATGAGTACAAATATTTTTTGTAATATTACTGACAGCATTTTAAATGATATTGTAAAAAAAAATGTTTGCAAGCTAATAAAAAATAAATAACAAACAATAACCAAAATCCACTGGCAAAAAAAAGTATTCGGCCACTCAATAGAAGTATACATTGTACATCAAAACACAAAGAAAAGTAAACAATTAAAGTGTCAAAAGTTACCAAACCGGTTCGAAGTACATGTATTTACACACATTTCAATAAAATAAATTAATTATTGTGCAATATTTCAGAAGAATGGGTCAAAAATCATAAGAGTTTAGGGGATGGATAGAAAGATCTAATTGTGTCATTGTTTCAGCAAGGAATATGCTTGCATCAGATTGGGAAAAGATTTAAAATCCCATATTCTACTATTCAGTTTATTGTGAACTAGTTTTAGTGATAACATGAAGACCAAAGTCACTTTCAGAGAGAGATTCACGAACTCTTGTTCAAACTGTCTCCAAAAATCCAAAATCAAGTGCTCTGATTGGAAAAACACATTGCTTCAGCTCTAGGCAAGATACATGCATAAGGTTACAAAGCTAGGACACCAAGGAACAAACCTTACATCAGTCAAATTAACCGACAAAAAAGGTTGGAGTTTGCTAAGGCAAATGCTAACAAACCAATGGAGTTTTTGGAGAAATGTGCTTTTTATAGCGATGAATCGAAAGTCATTATATTTGATCTGATGGAAGAAAGCTGGTTTGGCGCAAGCCCAACACAGAACTCGACCCGCAGAACACAAACTCTGGAGTTGGAGAACTTGCTGTAATTGATGGGATTATGAATGCAGAGAAGTACATGTATATCGACATACTTAGATGCAATTTGGCAAAAAGTGTGCAGAAATTAGGGATAGAAAACTCATTTTTTCCAGCAAGATAATGACCACTAGCACACAGCCCATTAAACTAAAGAGTGGTTACTGTATAATGATCGAAAAGTGTTTTTAATCAAATGTAATCAACTTGATAGAGAATTTGTGGTGACTTTCGGAAGTTAAACTGAGAAAATTAAAGTGCTCTTCAAGACAAGAGTTGATTTACAATCTCCACAAGTGCTGGTTGGAAATTACAACCAAGACAACTGAAAATCTTGTAAAATTCATGCCAAGAAGTCTTCAAGCAGTTAATGTTAATGCTATAGGTGGTCTAACTAAATACTGAAATACTTTTTTTAATTTTTTACAATTTCATGGAAAATGTATACTTCTATTGAGTGGCCGAATACTTTTTTTACCTGTGAATTTTGGTTATTCTTTGTTATTCATTTTGTATGAGTTTGCAAACATTTTTTTGCTTTTACAATATTATTTAAAACGCTGTCAGTAATATAACAAAAAATATTTGTATCATTACATGTAAACATAAACATGCAAATAAAAAAAAAACATTGGCTGAATACTTTTTTTTGCTCACTGTATGTAGAGCTTTCTTGCCTCAGGAAAGAACGTATCATAATTTTAAATTCCGAGTATTCCTTTTCTTCAAAACATTCACATTATCTGGGGCAAGCTAGGTGGGGGTCCTTGCACTTGAACATCGGAAGCACCCGCAGCTTGATGAGCAGGCTGGATACAATTCCCAGTTTTCCACAGACTTGCACGACATAGAAGAGTGGTTAAACAGTGACACAAAGCAAAGTAGAGAATTTGGGATATTAGCTTGAACAGGAAGCCATAAGAAACCAATGGTGATATGTGACCGCAGGGTAGATATGTGACCGTGACCTTTTGGGGTCACTTTTATTGAAATTGTATGACGTTTCCCGATGTAACAAAATTCCCATAAGGTGACCTTTCGGGGTCACTTTTATTAAAATTGTATGACGTTTTCCGCTCATTTCACTTATTGTATATTGCATATTTCACGTTGCGCAAAAACATAATTGTTGATTATGCAAATGTTAAATACTCTTGCACTTTGCTTGGAATTTTGAAAATTTGGAATTTAATTCAAGGTGCATTGTGGGAGGGATTTACAAATATAAATAGATGAACAGGACAACCTATGGTATCATTCTGATCATGGCTTGGAGACGAGGAGTTCGCAAGAAAATTGCACTGACGAGTCAATTTGCTGTACGGATTGACTTTTTGCATCAATGTGTAACGAGTGACATGCGCACGTGGAAATGTGATTTTTCCTGTTGAGGGTGGATGACCAGAACTAAGTGCGTCAAGAAAAAATGCGGTACCGAGCGATCGACTCGATGCATGGTGAAAATCCAGACTTACGATATCATGGCATTTGGTGAGAACAGTTCATCTATGCTATTTTTCATCTGATTGAAGTATTGTGCCATGAACATCATTGGCCAAAAGTATGCACGAACTCTCCAAATGTTCCTTAATGATCCTGGACATATTAAACACACCAAAAACCCCACAAGTGAATCCGTAATGTGAAAATACCAAGTTAAATCATCCTGATCTCGGCCGATACGGCGATTAACAACAACTTGTTTTGAATGATTACAAGTAGTTACTCACAAGTTGGAATCGGAGTTATGTAAACTAATTTCAAAAGGGGTTATGTTGTTTGTGATGTGTGCCAAAGTAATTTAATTGTCTTGCGCAGTTTGTGTCCAATTTGGGGATGTTGTTGAATAATGTTTATGCTGGAGACAAGCAGATCAATGTGATGTTCGAGCTGTTGCTCGATGATGATGTCAACAGGGTCATTTGAATTTGTAGTATCAATGTACGGATGAGAATGGGACGCCGATTATGTAATTTGTGACAAAGTTTAAATGTTGAACGTGTTATGCACACCGAACTGAGCATTGGACTCAGCAAGTGGTGCATAGATAAAAGTTAAGATGTAAATAAGATTGAAATGATGATTATTTTGAGTCACGAAACTGTAATTTGGTTGCCATGAAGCGGTTCCCGATTAACAGCTGCATTTTGAGATACATCGCATGCTTTAATAAATAAATTAATCTTACTTTTTAAAAAATTTCGTTTTCATTAATTGATGTTAAAAACTAACCGTTACAGATACCCCAAAAGATAAGGACAAAGGATTGCGGTGAGGATTGCTTGACTGAAATGCGCTTAAACACCCGACAATATGCTGAACATCCTGATAACGCTTGTCCTGTTTTGCAAGGCCATCTTCTCGATTTTCATCCTGATACCTAGGTGAAGGCCAAAACACCTCACCACACCACAGCAGCTATTCATACTGGCGTGAGGGTGGCCTTAATATGGATTCCCCCAAGCGACGTCAGCGAGGGCAATTTCTCAGAATGAGCATAACTATAGCTACTTCTAGCCAGTGGTGTACCATCTCGCAGCTTCTTGACCAACTTCAGGTCCTCAATTTGTTACCAATTTAAACTGGGTTCTAGGGTTTAAGGATCGCTCTTAAAAATTCCAGGTATGATGGCGCGTCATGTGTCCTTAGATTGGGCGCAGGCTCTGGGCCCCACCCCACCAAAAATCAACATGTGATAGCAGAGCGTGGGTCTGACTCAAGACATTTATGTAGCTTGTACAGATCCTTATAGCTTAAGCCATGTTCGCACTAGCCCCTAAGTTTTCACTTAGCTCAGAGACTCCCCTACCTAGGAGAAAAATGAACTTAGGG
>JAQGCC010005721.1:0-11126 GCA_034698905.1 Xestoiulus laeticollis
GTATGTGGTTAGGATCAGGAATCTGAGTTGCGACAATGTAGCCATGATTCAAGTATCGAACAAGATTGTCGCTTTCTACCACAAGTTGATCTTCTTTCATGAAATGAATTTTAAAATAATCATTTTCCTCTAAAAGGCTTAAATTTGTTCGATCGTCAATAAATCAGAATTAAATAATCAATGAATTCAGGTTTTCAAATATTTATCCATCATACAAATCGTAATCGATAACAAATCTTGCTGCCAGTGTCAAGTTTCCGGATATGTAACTCTCAGAGATGAGTTTACCTTGTTTCTTTAGTTTCATGTTACATATTTGTAAAATATAATCTTTTGATATCGCTTGAATCGAACATATTTTCAAAAATGTTTCCGTCAATATTTCCGCAGGTTGATATTACTTCCGCAATGATTCCGTAACGCTAGGTGGCCAAATGGGTATTTTGAGATCTCATGCCGCTTGCCAAGTCCATCTCAGCAAGGGTTAGCAATTAAAGATGATGACTGGTCTTTAGCGTAAAAAACAGATGTATGTAATGCGTAAATCTGTTTGGAGAGGAAATGGCCATACTTGGAGAGCTCACAACGGTGGTCGAGAGGTGGTGTGCTCGCTTTTAAATCCTAAGGTGCAAGATTGTAATCCCCGTAAAACTATACAGGGTGTTTCTGGAAGAACGTGCCATACTCCCAGTTCCGACGACAGTAGTTGATAGCTTAACAAGCATACCTCTCAATCCGAGATGCGGTATTCACTTCTCAATCAAAGTATCCGAATTTGTCAGATAGGGAGACATTCCCTAAGTGGGATCACTCTTCGCTAATTTAAACTGAGGTCCTGAGTAGATCCCCTTACTCTCTAAATCATAAAGGAATCACAGGGGAGCAAAATGCTTCCTCATCTAATTAGTGATGTGCATGAATGGATTAACGAGATTCTCACTGTCCTACCTACTGTCTAGCATAAACACACCTAAGAGAAGTCAACCTTCCTTAAAGATATCAAATTACAAACATAACCTTACTTATCTCTCCTTTTCTTCTGTTTGACTATCCCTCTTCCTTTCAACCCCTAAAACAAACACGGGTCAGGTGACCTTGGAGGACAGGAAATGAAATCTCCTTCCTTCTGATTAGATTTTAAACTCTTACTACCACTAAAATTTTTAGCAGTTCGACACCTGTAGGCATATATAAGACCCATTTCTTTAATGTGACCCCCACTGCGGATAGTTCATCTTGAAACACCCTATACATTTATTAGTTGACCGGTGGTGACCCGCTAAGTCCCAATTTCAGAGAAAGATTTATCGTGTTTGGCATTAAAGCGTTTTCGTGAAAATTTCTCAATTCCGAACATCCAGAGGAATTCCTTTCGCTTTGTTCTATAATGGTGACCGCCGTGTTTTCATTGGTCAATGATGGGCCTTTGCAGCTGCTGCAGCTGCTTAACTTCATCAATCAACAGTTTAGGAACGAATCGATGAAGAGTCCGACAAAACGACATGAATGTCGAACGGACGGGATTGTCTCCATTTCACTATTTCAGGATTAATTGTAATCGGCAATTAAATCTTACTTAGAAGATACTTAAGTAGAAGTGATTTTAAATACAGTTTAGCAGAGTTTATACAGTCCGAAAACACCGGCTTTGAACACTCTAATTTTTTTCAAAGTACAATTAGTCTGCTTATCGAACATGGCATCCAATGCCATTTTTTCTTATTGTGGTCGTCGCCATCTTGTAAGTGTTTATTATGTCCACCATATTTGAGTTTGTGAAGTTATTTGATTTTAGTCTGCCGTCGAGCTCTTGACATGTCTGCGACTTTATAGACGCGACGCAATGCGCTCTATGGATGTCGTAAATAACTTCACTATCTAGAGCTCCTAATTAACATAATTAAGAGTTATAAATAATAATTTAATGACGTCATTCTTTCGCTACATTGGAGTTTTGTTCATTACAGAACTCTGTAGAAATAACGATTATTTTTCCCCTGAAGGTCAGTTTTGACTTTGATTAATTTTGAACTGCAATGGACAATGGGCAGTTTGATTAGATTAACTGGAATGCTTTGTTCTATTTAATGTGATTTGCAGGGAGTTTTATCCAAATTGAAAACAATTCCCAGAGTCCGGAAATCGTTATTGGATCTGCATACGTTATGTCTCTATTTTTAAAAATGACAATTTTATTTTAAGCCTTTTTCACTTTTTAGGCCTTTTTAAGTTCAGATGCAGGTATTGCAGAAACTACTTGAGCTTTACTACTAGTGTAAGTAATTTTTGTTTCTAGTTGTTGTTTTAACTAACATATCTACATAATATTATCTTAATATGTGATTTTGGCACCATCAGGGACTTTTTAATGTAAGCCTTTCTAAGTTCAGATGCGGCTAACTCATTAATTAACTACTTGATATTTACTTTCGGTTTAAATCAGAACTGTTCACAGCTGCTATTTTGATTAATAAATCTACAAAATAATATCTTATGTTTTGATATTGGAACTGGTAAGATGTTTTTAACTTAAGCCTTTTTAAAATTTAATTTTAATATTTTTGAAAACGTTTGGATTGTTTTGTTATATTTAGGTTTAGTTTTAACATTTGTTTATGCCATATGTGTATTTGTTATCTAATTAACCAGGTTGAACTTTGACCCCACCCCTGGCACACCCAAATTTCTGCAAAAATTATTCTCCTAATATAAGTTTAGTGATATTTTTAGCTTTTGCTTTTTATGTCAGCTATAATTCATGCAAACACTTTAATTATGTTTTCTGTCAAACAAAAAGGCTAATTAGATTTGTACGTTGCACGAATAATACGCTAAATTACGTTAAAAGGCGCACTTAGGCTTAATTGGCGGCACGAAAATAAAAGGCAAATTCCCTAATGAGAACAAAAGCAAAATATTCACAAACACAAATTAAGCTTTCGCAGCGTGACAAAATATTAATTTTACAAAACAATTTTCCTGTAAGTTTGACTTGTATGTTTCAGGTCAATGTAGTGGAAACAAATTATGACTTAAGAAAGTTATATTTGTTTACAGCACAATGAAATATTTATTTTTTGTAAATTTTTAGTCTAAAGATAAATACCTTAACAAATTCTAATGTTCTCTTACTGTCTCTATCTGTTTCAGACTAAAAACTGTTAGGCTTAAGATTAAGACTTTTGAAGACACTTCCTACAAGACAGTTAGGACTAAAAGATGAATACACATTACAGGAATCATGTCTTAAGACTTAAAAGACTGAGATAAATTGTTTCGGTAACTTCGTTTAGTAAATTAACAGTTTTATAGCAGAAATTAACCCAAAAAAGCTTATTATTTGCAATTAGGCCTTTTTGGCTAATTTCTGCTGTCAATCAGCTCCTGTTAGTCTCAGTTTCATTATAATCAGCTAGAAAGTACCATAAGTTAGTATTTGGTCTCTACAACTGCATCATTTACATATTTCACCATTTTTTGATAGTTTTTCCCATCCGTTTGAAATTAAAATACAATATTTTTAATATGTAAAAACTAATTGGCTTAAGAATATGACTTTTTAAGACATTTCCTACAAGACAGTTACAACTTAAACATGAAAATACACAACAGAAATCATGACTTGAGACCTAAAAGACTAAGATAGACCGTTTCGATAACTTCGTATAGTAAATTTACTGTTTTATAGCAGAAATTAACCCGAAAAGGCTTATTATTTGCAATTAGGCCTTTTTGGCTAATTTCTGCTGTCAATCAGCTCCTATTAGTCTCAGTTTAATTCCAATCGACTGGAAAGTACCGTAAGTTAGTATTTGGTCTCTAGGACTGCATCATTTCCACATTTCACAATTTTTAGGTCGCTTTTCGTCGTTTTTCCTCCCTCCTTGTGAAAATAAAATATTTTTAATACGATTTTTATATGAAAAAAGAGGGAGCCAGCTTAGTGCAACAAAAGGGCCATAATCCATCTCTTAAGGGTGTTTACAGTCTGCATGCTATATATACATTTCCCCATGTCTGGTCCTCATTTTTTTGGGGGGTTGCAACAACCTTATTTCTGAGACATCATGGATAATAAATATGTTTCATACTGCCTAGGAATAAAATAAACATAAGAAGAGCAGCATATTAAGTTCATTTTTATGCCAACGCCCGATTCACAGGCGAATATAACAATAATAATGCATCTGATATTCATGCAGGCATCCATCTAAAAAAACACTATGTAATTTATAAAAATGAGCTAGCAAATACAGAAATGGACTTTTTATAAGAGGCGTGGCAGCCATCTTGGATGTATTTAGGTCATGTATTTATTCATGAAGATATGTTTAACATTTTTTGGGTTTGTTTCATAATTTATAACATCAACATATATATGTTTAGTAAAAATGAAAATTGCGGATAATCGGTAATATGTTTTCGATTATCCGGAAAATTTAAAATGCATTTGTGTAATGGCATGGATAACATAAAACGTGTTCATGTTAACAATTTGAACATTTAAAAATTGAATATTTGAAAAATTTAAAATTTTAAAATTAAGCAATAAATTATATTTGTTATTTCATAACTATTAACATTTAAAAATTCAAAATCAGTTGTGATTATTATTTCTTATTTAATATTTATATTTATTACAATAATTTGCAAACACCTTAAATTTTGAATCTCTATTTTATCCAAAATGTAATCTTTAAAATGTTGTATAAAAATTGGATTTTTCGCAGAAATGGCTGACATAATTTTGGATTTTTTTCCACAAATTTTTGAAAATCTAGGTTAAAACGTGATTATTGTGTGGCTCAGAGTAAATCCTTTTGTGATTGTCAACCCAAAATAAGTAGAAAAAAATGAAAATGTGTGAAGATGTGGATTTAAGAAAAAAAAAGTAGCACCACATTGTGGATATTGGTGACAACATTAAGCTGGGGATTTCAACCTGAAACCATTTTGCTATTCATTTGATTCCTCGTTTTTTTTAACAAATTTTTTTGTATAAAAAAGAGGCACGTCTGTGATCCAGATCAAAAAAGATGTCATTTCTCGTTTGTGTCCTATTGGATATCGAAGAGACATCTTCTAATGCATTATTCATTTTTTTGGGATATTATGGTCCACAACCAAAAAAAAAAAATGACACTGCAAATCTGGCAGTTTTTTTTCACATAATAGAAAATGGGATCAATTGTTCAAAAATCGACCAATGGGAGATGAAGATAATTTAAAAGATGAGACATGATACCCAAAATGACAAAATTTGACAAATTAATAATAAAGTTGAAATACAAAGAGCTTGTTATAAAAACTTATGCGTTTTATATTAAAAAACATTTACAAAAATATGGACATGTATATCATGTTCTTAAAATATATTCTTAAATATATATATATATATAATAAATAACATAATTATAATATGTATATATATAATATAATATATAAATACATGTATATAATTTACATTTTATTTTAATTAATGTATAATCAAATTATAAATTCTTAAAATAACTGAAAATGTCATATTTAAATTTAAAAAACATCAATCATAAAACATGATATGTAATAATAAATATTTATGAAGATATGATTACTAAACATATAATAAAATAATGATATTAATCTTATATGCACAATTTTCAAACATGTGTCAATTTCTGAGTTTTTTTTGTATTGTATATACATGTATGTATAATGTCAAAAATGTGTTTACGAATATCGAAACCATAGGCCTATACAGAAAACTGACAAGGTATAAAAATTGTAAACTAGTCCTATTATCCAGAGGCTCCATTATCCGGAATGCACATTTTAATCCAAATGTTCACACCAGTGTGAATGTCGATTAAGTTTGCATCTGATTAAATTAAATCCGGATTAAATATCCTTCCATTATGACGCTCTGATGAACGGAAATTACATTCGCTAAATCCGCGGTTAGGACATAGCCCTAATCCCAACCGACAGTTCAATCCATAGCACTTAAGCTCAGATTTTTGCATTTTTTCATAATTTAATTTCAATTAGAGCTGCATTATAATTAATTACATCGTGAGAGAAAACAACACTTGCATATGGACATTAAAAGATTCAAAAAATGTCCTAAAATCTAAGCTAGGGTCATTCATAAATCTTCATTTGTTGATATGGATGACATGATGTTTTCGCTTTCAATTATCGTCTTAGAAATTAATCTTTTGTAAACATATCAACCTTTCGAAGACAAAATAACTGATTGCTCTTGCCTAATTAGCAAAGATGGGAGAATCTACATCAGGGTTGATGAGCCTCATTTAGAATGAGAAAAATTCAAAAATAGGGTGAGGTGGGAGAGAAAAGAGACTTAACTTCTCTAATATTAATTAATTATCCATTTTCAAATTTCTTAATGACAAAATGAGAACACATTCTGACATTGGTATAAAAAGCTACACATTTCCACAGTTTAATTAATTATGAATTAACAACTGTTCGGAGAGGAGGCGACAGGGGGCGCTAGTGTAACACTGCACAATAAATAACTTCAATTCAACTCAGTACCCTACAATCAGTAAACAAATGCCATGGGGTAATAACTACTCATTTCTAGATCAGTATCAAATTTCACTTCCTCCTAAAATCAATATTTACCTTCTGGACTTGTCTTAAGCTGCACCCTAAACAGGTTTTTCCCCCTCAAGATGTTCCTGTACTAACTAGATCAACTTCCTGATAAATATATGTACTAGAATATTTTATAAAGCAACTGACTCTCCCACACTTTTCTGATTCAAGACTACTCAAGCAGTGGCTCCGCCCCACTTTTAAACTCACTCATACATTGTTTGAAATACCCACTTATGTCTACTCATGACTCCAGCAACGACTATCGTTCATTGACTTGTGACTCCAGCATCGAATATCGTACATCAACTCATGACTCCAGACACAGCTATTGCACATTGACTCATGACTTCAGCAACGATTATCATACGGTCAACTCAGGTATCCCGTCATAATATCCTGGACATAATAAAATATTTCATTGTTTACAAAGAACATTTTGTGTACGGGACATTTTGTGTACAGAACATTTCGTGTAAGGACATTATGGTTAGGACATAGTGTGATGAACATTATGCCCAGGACATTATGACGGACACCCGTCAACTCATGACTCCAGCAACGACTATCGTTGATTGACTCATGACTCCAGAAATGGCTATCGCACATCAACTCGTGACTTCAACGACTCATACATTGACTACCAAATAATCAAGCAGGATTATTTTGTTTTTGATAATCGCTGCATGCTTGAACGCCTGAATTAAGCGTTATGTCTCATGGACCGTAACGCGACTTATATTTTGACGCATTTCTTGTATTTTATTGGTTTGAATTTTGCAGAAACAAGAATATTTCACATAGTTCCCTTTAAAAGCTAATCTACACTGTGTCCTACTTTATTCTAAGTTACACTAGATGTTATTACATCTCTCCTCATCTCCCTTAAATTTTCATTGATGTTTTATTCAAAAATCTCCTCTCCTTCAACACCCCACTTTTTCTTGTTTAAACTTGATTAAAATTTGTGAAAAAGGTGTACCAATTGCATTCTTTCTACAGATTTTTATTGTCAGCGACATGTATATTTTTTTCTCTTGATTTGGCTGATGTCAAGTCCCGACGACACGATATTAAATAATTTGTGTTTTAGCATCTTGAGCTAAAAAGAAGTAGGAGAAGAAGAAGTTTAAAAAATAATCAATAAAACTGTCGTAAACCTCATTGCAAATCCTGAGCACGACTAAATGAAGCAGCCTCAATGGAGACGAAAATGCATTAAATTTCGTCCCCAAAAGACCTCTGTGACACCTTAACGGCATAATCTAACGAACAGGAAGCTTATTCAAGCAGCAGGAAATAACGGAAATAGAAAAAAAAATATACATCCCAAACCCAGAAGAAAAATCTACATTATTAAGTGTATTTATCACCCTTCAGACAAGCTGATGGGAATTAGCTGCAGCTGAGGAAAGTAGCATGCAAATAATATGGAAAACAGAGGACAGATTATACAGGTTGAAATAAAATTTGGGATGCCAAAGTGTGGGCTGATTATAGAGGTTGGGATGTAGAAGTCATGCAGAACACCTAAAAGTCTTGGGAAGCTGAGAGTTAGAGATGATGCTAAACAGAGGACAGATTATACAGGTTGGGATTAAATTAGCGATGCTGTATTGCGGACAGATTATGGCGGTTATGACATGACACTTGCGTAAGATCAAAAAGGCTGTGGAAGATAGGTTTATGCGGTGATGCCAATCAGAGGACATATTATACAGGTTGGGATGAATATAAGGATGTTAGAGAGAGGACAGATTATACAGGTTTCAGTGACTATCTTGCGGATCATCAGAAAGGTTGTTGAAGGAAGGGATGCTAAACAGAAATCAGATTATACAGGTTAAGATTAAACTAGTGATGCTGCATTGTGGACAGATTATGAGGTTATGATGTGACACTTGCGGAATATCAGTATGGGTGTAGAAGTTAATTTTAAGTGGTAATGCTAAACAAGGGACAGATTATACAGGTTGGGATTAATCTAGGAATGCTGCATTGCAGACAGATTATGGAGGTTAGGATGTGACACTTGCGGAAGATCAGTAAGGTTGTGGAAGTTACGGTTAAGTGGTAATGCCAAAGAGAGGACAGATTATACAGGTTGGGATAAATATAATGATGCTAGACAGTGGACAGATTATTCAGGTTGGGATGTAACTAGTGATGCTGCATTGTGGACAGATTATGCAGGTTAAGATGTACCAGTCATGAGGAACATTAAAAAGATTGTGGAAGCTATGTTTAAGTGGTGATGCCAAACTGTGGACAGATTATAAAGGTAAAGTAGGTAATCATGAAACTAATGATGTGAAATATTGGTCAGATTATGCAGGTTGTGATGTAGCAGTCATGCGGAATATTGAGTAAAGAAATTTGTGAGGCAACCTGTAAAGATGATAATGAGTTTTTGTGTGTGTGGTTTAGTTGTCTCCTCCAGACACTTAATAAATTCAGTGATGCAAAAGATTTATGCTAAATTGCATGAAGGAAGCAAACACCAGATTTGCATCAGGAGAATAATGACTAGTTGCCATGCATCGCAGACTAAATTTTCCATGAATGAAATTATCAAACTTGAAATTACTTTTGGATGCTTTTGTCCAGCTAGTATTAGAAATCATCTTATGAATGTGTTAAAATCACAAGTTATTTTTTTATTAAATTTGGTAACTAAAATGTTGCTCAGTATTGATTTTATAAATCTTATTTTCAAAACCATCCTTGGCATGAACACATCTATATTTAAAGCGAGAATGTATCCATTAGAATTAGGTTTGGAAGCCAAAAACCACCTCAAGATGCTTTTACAAACAGCTGCAGAATTAGGTTGGTTTTATGGCATATTGGCATTTATTTAATGGTGCTCACAACCATAATGGTCATTTGCACTTGGCGGTTAGGCCCCTGAAGAAAAAGTTAGAATGAGAAAGAAGGAAGAAATGTCTTTATGTAGCTATTACCTTTAACATTACCGCCAGCCATTTAGATAACTGAGACTGAATATTTCGTATACTTGCATTGTTATAATATGTTTATGAAAGTAGTTAAAAGTTGTACATTTCCACTAATGTTGACTTAGGAATATTTATGCAATAAACCAATTATTGGTTCGCTATGTTGTTTTTAATATTCTATCGATCGCCCGGATTTACCGCTCGTATTTAGTTATGCCATCGGCTATTCGATCGTATGCTGGTTGGCATAGAGTACATAATAAGTTTAACAATGTGGATGTGAAAAGTAGGACAAACAATGTTGATATTTGGAAAAAAATATTCCAACATTTGCTTATAAACTACGTGGAGAATTCACAAAAATTTAAAGTTAGCAGGATCCATGTAACAACCCTTGGTTCGCAACCTGCATCACCGGAATTTAAATTAGCATTTTTATGTTAGCCTCGATGTTTCGTAAATGCGTTGAGTAAAAATGGGATCTTACTATTTGGCTTGTAAATCTGTTATCCCTTTTGTAAATGCTCCTATTAATGGCCCATTCCAAATAGGAAAAGGGCTTGGCAAAGTGCCAGTTGGACTAGCCTACTTGAATACTCAACGACCTTGAATCCACTATGTTCATTCATTGTTGCTGCCTTAATTGAATCATTTTAAGATGCACTTAAATGATGCCTTCCATCAACCTTTAACCTTTTCGACGTGAGTATGACTAATGGCATGATCAACCAGGTAACTAATGCAATTTTCTGTAAACCTCGATCATATGCCCGAACATTGCTTCGGGCTGTATTGAGGTTTTGTTATTTCTGGATTGTTTCAGCAACGAGTGTTAGCATAATGTTGACAAAGTTTAAATTTAATTGAAAATTGATGAGATGCTTCTGATGCACAGTGATGTGTTGCATAAGTAATCACGCTTCGTAAACTGAATATTATCCATTATGAAATTACTTTTAGAATCAAATTCTGCAAATAACTCGTATAGAAGTGTAGAGCACACATGTTGTGTTGATGTTATTCGTAATTGTAGCATAAGATGTGGGATTTTAAGTGGCATTATTTGAAACTTACATGCAATTGTTCTGGGTTTTCTGTTATTGTGTCTGTAAACAAGAGGGGCGAATGCAGCACAGTCATCGGAGTTTATTAGAAGTAGAATCGACGATGAAGCAGAATAAGAATTGGCAAAGCGGCTTTGAGTACATTCCTCATGATTTCAAGGAGTAGTGTTGCCATTAAGCGAACCTATCGCAACTAGTGCAGGGAAACGGAAACTTACCGAAATCAAATCACAAGTACGGTATTTGCGCGAAACCTTTCAGTAACAATTTGTTTGGCAGCCGACGGCATGTATGTCGGCTTTGCAGTTTTTAGTTTTGTGGTTTTAACAAAAGTGCTTGAAGCATATTGGTTTTTTGACACTCAATTCTAGATTTTAGACAAGATTTTCAAAACCACTTCTCCAAACTCCGCTTTGATGATCTGCTGATGGATGAAACTGTAATTTAATAATTATAAGGCCTAGAAGCGATATCCTATTCGGAGGAAGGTGGAGAAGGAAGA
>JAQGCC010005722.1:0-11125 GCA_034698905.1 Xestoiulus laeticollis
CTTCAAATTCCAAAGTCAATGAATTTTATTATATGAAAACTAATATGTAAATTAGCAAGGCAAACCCCCTCGATCAATGGAAAAAAACCTCCTATCGGTATGTATGTTTTTTATCACATGGGTTGAGGTTTTGCCTGAAAAACAAAATACCTCAAGAACTTTGACCTAAGTCCCTCGCTTCGCTCGGGACACCGGTCAAAATTCCCTTGTGATAATTATACATACATGTAAATGAATATATGACCTATCTCCAGAAGTCTCCAAATGCTATTATGTACATAGGGGCCGTCCATGAATAACGTCAACAAAATTTGGCTGGTCAAAATCAATACAAAAATATGTAAAGAAGTTGACTGAATACATAAAGTATGCTTTAAAGTAGCCAGGTACTAAAAACGACATTTATTTTATTCTATGCAATCATTCTATACAAAGTATATAGAATGCATTTACTACGTAGTAGGCCACTAGTAGTAAAGATAACTGAAAAAATCTAACTATAAAATCCAATTCCTTGATGACGTCAATTGACTTCCTCCTCCCCCAAATCAGTCAACTAGCGTCACTATACTTTCATTAACCACCCCCCCCCCTCAGCTGCTGACGTTATTTATGGACGGCCCCTATACATGTCTACATGTATGTTCATGCTAGAAAACAAGGTCTTTTTGGAATGGTATGCAATAATCATACTCTACCAGAGATTAATAAACAGTAATTAACAGTGACTGGATATTTCCGCACACCGAAATATTTCGTAATATATGCCCAATTTAAATTTTCGGAAATTTCCTTTGTGCAATAATCCAAGATTAGGAATAAACATACACAAGGTCCATTTCGACGCTATAGATGGCGCCACAAAAATTAGGAAATGTTTTCAGATATACCAACGTTAAAACGTTTTCCATTTAGACGCCAGATGGCGCTTTTACAAAACTCGCATGAGCACATATACACAAGAATGACAAATTCGACGTTAGATGGCGTTGCTAACGATTCGCCAAATTAGCACCAATATATTTCTGTACGCTAAATTCTGTTTTGAACACATTAATTGGATTTATTAAAAACAAAAATACGATTATGTTTAACAATTTCATGCCCTGCTTAAAAACTGTCAGAATTTTTTAGAATTTGATGTTACCAACAAAATTCTGGATAGGTCTAAAACAATCTGGTCAAGTTGAATAATTCTTATAAAAAGCTGCGTGGCTTCATTGCGCATTTTGATAAATCAGAGTCGATTCCGGTACAAAATCATGCCAAACTCATTTGGAAATAAAATATACGATTTGTAACTAAAACAAAGATGGCGTCTAACTATTCGAGTGAACAAATATGGCTGAAGGAACTAAAATGGCACCGAGGATGATAATCCAAAATAAGAAATGCATATTCGAGAGAACAAATCTGAATTCATTTTTAAAGGCTGTAATAAACAATCAACCAACATTAGAACATTAACCGAGGAAAATATACGTGCAAGTTTTACAGAACGTTCTGAAAAATTGCTATAGTAACTAAAAACGGCATCAGGAGGCGTTATATGGGATACAGGGTGGGGCAGGGGGTTGTGAGGAAACGAACAAACGGGACACTTGATTCCGAATACGAATTTGTACAAAAATCGGTGTTATAAAAAAGAACGGCTATCAAATTGATCTCCGATGGGCTAAATAGAATCACACAGTTCGAAATAGCAATTTCTAATTATTCAAAAAAAAACTTTTTTTCTTCATTTATTAAGGATTTTTCCTTCCTACACGCTCAAAGCGCTACCTACCTATTGCACATATTTTTTCTGGAATTTCAAAAACCCTAACTAAGGATAAGACACAAAAAAAAAGCACAAAGAACGATATAACTCAAAAAATCGAGGAAAAAAAGAACTTGAAAAATGTAAATAGAACGTTTATACAAAAAAAAAAAAGAATAGGGTCGCAGTCGGGGATATGAAACGGTCGTGGATCTGTGGGCACAATAAACTCGTATCAAGAATGGCGCCAAATCCGGGGGTAAGAAAATCCTAACCAACATCGGAATCATAAAGTGGCAACGCTTCTGGAAGTTAGCTAGATCCTAACCGGAAAATCATCATCTGTACTATCCACGTGGATCGCATCGAAACGCTGGAAGACACATGTTATATCAGTTCTGATTGCTTATTGATATCCTGGTTAGGACGAAAACGGCGCCCTCAAGCGGGGAGATCACGGCGCTTCGGCTAAGAGAGGAAACGGGCGCGAATGGTATGGAAGGTAACGCCTTGGAGTAGTTTTGCCATGAACGAACACAAGGTGGCGCCCATGGCGAGACTTCCGTTAGGAATATAAATTAAAATCTAAATGCATTTATGAATTTGAAAATGCTTTTTGTTATATTTTTAATGTCACCGAAAAACATTTTTAGATATACTGTGTTGGGAAAATGATAATTTATATGTTCAAATATCGCCATATACAGTGTTTAACTATACATGTATATTCTAATATCCAAATATGACCATGTATCTCCATGCGTGTTCAACTTCTGTTATGTTCATATCTGCACACTTGCAATATACATAGGCCTACACTGCAAAAAAAACTATATCTTACATTAAGATGTCCACAAAATAAGATGCAAAAATACATCTTAATTTCACCACTTTTTTAACTTAAAATTAGTGGCATTTCTGCCTATCCTAATTTAAGTTAAATTTACGAAGATGCATCATACCATCTTATTTCCTGGACAGTTTTTAAGATGTTTTCATTATATCTCTATATAATTGTTCCACCCTGCCATGGGTATTACTTTAAAATATTGGATAGACTATATTTTTTCGATATGCCTTTGTTGGAATTGGAATGAACATTCAAAATAAGCGAATTTGAAAGGCTAAGGAAGTCTCGAGGCGCCCTCTGGTGTCTGCTCACGTAAAAACTCATTTCTCAGGAAAACTGCCTTTTCATCAAAGCGGTTAAAATTCAGTGCTATGAAAAGAATTTAGGGGGTTTAAAGTTAGCAACAAAATTAATTTGATAAACTTAAAAAATCATGTTAAGCCCAATTGATTTTTCTGTGTATTAAATTCACGCACAGTCACACTGACAGACAGACAAGCCAATTAATTATCGAGGGGCTGATCACGCGAGAAAAAGGGGGGTGGAGGAGAATAATCGAGAATGTCCAGCAAACGAGGGGGCAAAGGTCAGACAACAGCAGCAGATAAAGGTACAGTAAAAAAGACCCCTTGTTCAGACGCGCAGAGAACAGACAAACCAATGTCACAAAAGTTATAAGTTGAGCCCAGCTTATAGAGGTAGGTAGTGTTAGTGTTGAAACATGGGTTGTTGGACGAAGCCAAGGTCAGAGGTTAGGGTAAAACAGTAATGGGCGTCCACGACGGTGTGCTTGATATAGGATGAAATTCGACATTTCATATAGTCTCCACAAATGCCATTCTTCAAACCAATCACATCGTTCTAATAGCAAATTAGCCATAGATGGCGCTAGTGGTACCCGAGATGTTGTGATACAATTTCTGGAACTTAACCACTATGAAACCCAAGGTACCCTCAGCGCCCCCTAAGACCAAAAGCAGACAAAAGCCCGAGGCTATCTGCTGCTTCCAGTCAGTGGAACAATGTAGTGATAGGGCAGTGGTTGTAAAGGGTTAGAGGGTGAAACGATGGCACAAGCCGCCATTGCAACCGATGTCGTCCATTATTAAAGTCGCCTCTGCGTGATGTCACGCTGTCACGTGATGTCACGCTCAACCCTGCCGTCGTAAGATATATGTACAAGTGGCGCACACTTGGCCATCTCCTCTATAGGAACTCGGTCTGGGCTCTGACCGAGTTGGGTTGGCAAGATGGCCGTGTGGTCACGTGGAACTCTGAATAACCTGGGTTTCAATTAGTAACTTGGCTGGAAAATACATAATTAACCTGAGCTACGCTATAGTTTCGTGCTGCGCTACACCTCGATTCCTTCTGGGTATAGGTGCGGTTCTAAGTGGGTGCAGTGTGCCTGAGTGATAGCCTGGTTCCCTGACAGCCAAGGATGTGGAGCTGGGGGGTCAGAAGTCGAGATTAGGAACAAATAGCCGGGGGTCAACTCGACCCCGAATACCTCCTGGAAGAGCGTCGGGATTATTAGCGCTTTCCAGAACTTTTCGTAAGGCGATGACATTCACCTTATAGACCCAAATAAATCACGTGATAATGTCCAAGATGTTACATCAAGGGTCATCGCCGGATATTTTTGGAACTTTATTGCTAGGTCATACTTTTCATACAATTATTGTACATGCTTTTGCTATGTTTATCCAAATCGGAAAGGAATCAGAAATTATATTTCCAATAAAGTCTGATTTACATGCAAAACATGCCAATTGTGACACAACACAAATTTATGTTTCAACGATTTAGGAAGACATGTCAACTTTTTTTTGTAATGCTGATTTTCAAAAACAGGAAAACATTTTGGAACTGTTTAACAGAGGAAATGAGCAGGTTTACTTTAATCTTGACGACATTGGCAGCACTGTTTTTTTTTTTTGCCAATGCGCATGCGTCTAGACGACGTTAATGGGTTTGTTATTGAGGGAACACGACAATTTCATTAGTTTAACGTGATACCACAACGTCTTTGCGGCACATAACTTATTGATGCGCATGCGTAATAGTGTGTTTATCGTTCTCGTTAAGATTAAAGGAAACCTGCACAATCGACACTCTAATGATTCATCAGGTCAGCGTACAGTTCTGGAAAGCGCATGTAATGGACACGTTCGAGTCCTATTAGATAGTGACGTCATATCAGCTCGATAATTCCGAAGAACATAAGTTGATGATGCAACCGGAACTTCAACCAAATTTTCAAAACACCATTTTTACATATCGAAAACGGGGATTGCCAAACGCAAATTTCGACAAACACGAAATTTAAAAAGCATAAGAATTTGTAGTAGACCAAAGTAACTGGACCGCCATCTTGGATTTCCCTTTTTGCCGCCATGTTTGTGTTCTTTCAGCTTTTTCCCATATAGTAACAAAGAAAACTTTTGTACACACAAACAGGCACACCCACGTGACGTTTCGTTCGTCGAAATGGTAGGGAATTACCCATAAAAAGCACCCAAAAAGTGATAACAACAAATGTACAAACCCCACCTGTTGTTACCCCCAAATCATATTTACATGGATATGGCAAAGTCAATTAAAGGTGGTTGCTATAGCGGCTGCGGTGTTAGTGCATGCTAAGCGTAGACCTGCAACCCTCGTTTTTATCTTTAAAAATTAACATTGAAAATATTTAAAAATTCTCTAGCAAATAATGTATTGCCAATTGATATGACTGGTCAGTAATGGTCACTTTCATTTCGAGAAACGGCATTATCATGCCCATGTTGGAAGAATGATGAAAACTCCATCCTTTTTTGTGGTTCCTGTGTTTCATAGTTCATTACAGAAATTTCTTTTAAAATGCATTTTGTGATACATGTATTGCAAAGGCACGATAATTATAATTCTGGCATATTACGAAAAATGGGTAGCTAAAACTTTCAATTCAAATTAAATTCGTTACCCTGCAGTCAGCATATAATATGCCATGTGGCACTTTATATTCATCTATGTTTAAAGAATTGAAATAAGTTAAAAAATAGGTAATCCTAACCTTTTTTTAAACATTTTCTGATTACGAAGTTCTTTAAAGGAAAACTAAATTTAAGAAAGGCTTCTGAGAAAATGATATAAAACTAATTTTAAAACAAATTTAATGAAATTAATTTAAATTTATATAAAATTTAAAGAAAATACACTTAAGCTTAAATAAAATTGTAGATGTTTGTTTCAGCTCCATGTTGTGAAAAATTTAAAGATTTTACTTATCGTGCTTGCAGTGATTGCCAACTTTTAAGAGCTGGTGAAAAACGCATATTGGAACCACAAAAACTCAGATAGGAGATGTAAAACTGAATTAAACTCATCGTTTTGGAGAAGTGATTAGATATGCTTGTTATAGTCCTAACTGACATCTACCAAAAAATTATTGAAAAATTATAAATCCTGCTTTGATGCATTTCCGGAAGTTTTTTACACTTTTTATAATACAAATAAAAACCAAAAATGCAGTATGCATTGGATATTTAAACACATTTTTTATTAAAACCAATGCATTGCTTTCATTATTTCAATAAGGACAAAAGTTTTCAATTTATTGCTTTTGTTTTTAAAAATGATTCCAAAAGTTCAGAAAACTAGGATTTCTTGTTGTCTTCCAAACCTCTGCTGTTTAAAAAGTGTTCATGACTACAACACTTACATCATCCCACCCTTCCCCAGGATAGCCAGCTAACTGTTCCAATATCCCCCTGAGCCAATCGACAAGAAACCAGGCGACACACGTGAATTGGACGACTAAAAAGGTGACTAAAAATTAGAACGATCTCTAAGCATAGACACAGAATCACATTTACATTGGGTTCACCGAGAATTTGCTTGCTTATTTTTTTACTTACTATAGTGTGGGGTGGGGGATGTTAAAATCGTATCTGATACGATGGTGCGTTTGGGATGATGGTGACTTGATGAAGAAGAGTGGGGTCAGGTGGGGGGGGGGGTTAGCCCCCCGCCATTGGCTCGTTTTCCTAACTTTCCCTGCAGGTATATGTATAGATATATTTTATTTGAAAATCGGTTTCGCGCCACACGGGAGTAGAAGAGCTAAATATCCTAACTAAACTATGAGTTGAACTTTTCACTGATTTGAGACGGGCCACGACATTTTTTTTCTTATCCAACTTTGGCTCTGACATCGTGCGGGGGAATCGAAGCAGGATTCTCATAGGGGGGGCGGGACGGAAGTCCACCCCATTCTTTAAATCTATCAGCACTGTACATATTTATAAATATACCCTACTAACCCGTTGTTCAAAGGTATACGAGAAATCGCGTGACGTCGTCAGGTCCTCGGAACGAGTCTTGCGAATGCAAAAACGAAAACGAACAGGATTTCTACCGAGAGGAGAGGGGAGGGGCGTGTGGGGTGGGTGGAGAGGGGGTCGCTCGTCAAGTACCGGGTATTGCACCACTTCCGATTTCTTTCGCTTGGCGGCGCGACTTTTGCGCATCCCTACAAACAACAACTGACTGAGAACACACGTTAAAAATCTGAAGAAAATAAAACTCACGCGTCTGGACCACGTGGTTTGGGAGCTCGTGAATCTACCGTTTCTGATGGGTTGAAAACCCGAGGGTATTTTGGGGGCAAAATAACATTCTGACGGAACTCTCCCAGCAGAAAACCTCAGCAAGGGGTCTGAAGAGTGTGAACTTTTGCTACATGTAAAAAAAAAACATGACATTGACCTCGTGCTTCCATGACATAAATTTTCAAGACGTGGAATTTTTTTCTGTTGTAATTCTTAACTTGCAAAATATTCAGTGTGCTGGCTGTTTTCTGCAGGGACAGGTCCGTAAAAATGTGCACAATATGGGGAGGAGCAGGAGACATGGAAAACCAAGTCATTGTAAAGGAATAACATGTGGAGTGCATTCCTTTCGTCCACCAAAAATAAGCAGAAGGCTCTCATGGCCCCACTGGAGAGACCGGAAGTAACGAGCGATCTGCTTAACCTTGCATTTGACATTTCCAGAAGGTTCATCAGGGATGAAAGGAATGCACCTTCCGCAGCAGCACTAAGATAAAAAATTTCTCGAGATGTATATAAAGCTGAACCACGGGATGCCGCCATCTTTGTGGTCCGACCTTCTTTCTTCCGGTCATGTATATGGGGAGGGACATCTGTTCCTTCCTCGTAAGGTGGCGCTCGGAGGCTGGGGGGTCAAAGGTTGAAGAAACGGAGAACTCGGCCAGCAAATCTTCGCCACGTGGTCGACAAATGAGTCGTAAAAAATTAAAACAACACAACAACGGCGCTTTATAGTGGGGTCCGGGCATGACCCACCTCACCACTTGGGTTTTTTTTTTTTGCCTAGACCAGCGCCGGCCCTCACGTGGCCTCCTTGGAGTCGGTGTCCGTCTCACTGGCGCCGGTGGCCTTGATGTTCTGGTTGACGACGCATTTGCGCATGTGCTTCTCCAGGGTGCTGGGCACGGAGAATGGCATATCGCAGAAGCGGCACCTGTACACGTCCTTGCCGAGCCTGCCATGCGTCTTCATGTGGCGGGTGAGCTTGGAGCTCTGCGCGCATGCGTAGCTGCACAGCTCGCACTTGTACGGCTTTTCGCCGGTGTGCGACCGCCGGTGCACCGTCAGGTTACTGCAGTTCTTAAACACCTTGCCGCAGTATTCGCACGTGTCGTTGCGCCGCTGCTCCTTGGGCGTTTTGCCGTTGCCGGCGCCGAGCAAACCTGGCGAAAGTACGGGCGGTGGGCCACGTTCCAGGCCGCCGTTTCCATGATGATGGTGGCCGTGGTGGTGGTGGTGACCACCACCTCCTCCTCCACAACCACCACCCAACAACGCCGAGCTCCCACCGCCGCTGGGCCCTGGCTTGGGGCTATTGGCGTCCGGTAGGCCCAGGGCCTTCAAGGCACTTTCCGACGAGTGTTTGTGGTGGCCAAGATGATCGGGGTCGCCGCCCCCGGGGATGCCCATGAAAATATCGCGCGGCGCAGCCACTGCCGGTAACCAAAGACCGGCGTAGAGCGAATCCCGTTCGCGAGGGCCTCCGTCCAGCTCCAGTTTGATGCGTTTGCTGGGACCGAACAGGCTGTCGAAGGCGCCCATGGGACCCGGGTGCACTAGGTCCAACGGGCCCCCAAAACCCTTGTCTTCGTGCAGCCCGCGTAGCCCATTCTCGGCCCCCAGCCCCGGGCCCCCACGGTGCGCATCTTGCAGCGCTTCTGCAAGAATGCGATTCTCCTCCTTAATGCTACGCGTTGCATTACTCTCTTCCAGAGCCTGTTTGTAAGCCTCGCTGTAGTGCTGGATATTGCTCAACCCAATTTTCTCCATCACTTCGCCAAGCAATGACTGACGTTCCAGAGGTCCATTGCTGGGGTGGTGGAGGTGATGGTGATGATGATGATGGTGGCCCCGGTTGCCATTGGTACCCTCACCGTGACCAAGCAGTGGTGTGGACACACCCGACTTTGCCGATGTGGAGAGGTCCTCGGCAGCCTCACTGCCCAACTCGTCATCGTCTAGTAATTCCTCCTCATCCTCTTCTTCCAGTTCATCCTCCTCCTCACCACCCGTGTCCACAGATCCCGGGGCATCAGAACCTTCCTCCTCCAGGTGGTTGTATTTGCCGTCGCCGCGCTTATGGGCGCCGTTTGAGTCCGGCGTCGAACTGGCCGACTCCACACTCGTGTTTTCCGAAACCGTCGAACCTGGCGACTTGTGCTGGTGCGTTTTCATATGGCGCTTCAGCTTGGACGCTTGCGTGCATGCGTGGTTACAGATGTGGCACTTGTAGGGTTTCTCCCCCGTGTGCGAACGCCGGTGGACAATTAGGTTGCTCTGGAAGCGGAACGTTTTGCCGCAAAACTCGCACGATTTCATCTTGGGGGTGCCACCACCGGTGCCGGGACCGTCGCCGCCACCGCGTTGCGACTGCGGTGTGGCTGCCGTCGAGGTAGACGTGGGGGTGAGGGGCGCCATCGGCGGCTGCGGCGTGGACGGTTGCGAAGAGGTGGGCGGGGGCTGTGGGCTGGAAAAGGGTGGGGTGAGCTTGCGCGGTGAGGGGGAGGTTGTGGGGCTGGTGGTACCGGCCAGTTCGCGCAGGCGTTTGGAGTAGAAGTCGAGAGGTTCGATTCCAGGCAGGCTGAACCGTGGTCGGTCCAGGATGGATGGCCTCTCGAAAGGGTGGTGGTGTTCGAAGGGTGGCAGACCGGGCAGTCCGGGACTGTGCAGTCGGAACTGGTTGCTGATGAGCTCCATACGGAAGTCGTGACTAGACGGACGGACGAATGGGTGGTGGGCATTGAGGGCTGGGGAAAACTGACGCTCTCCCAGGGGCAGACGCAGCAGGAACGGGTGCGGCTCTAGCGGCAGGTGCGGCGGGTGGGGTGGCGGAGGACCCTGACCGGGCTGGGGGGTCAGCTGCTGCGGCGGTGGCCCTTGTTGCTGCTGCGGCGGCTGAGGCGTCGGAGGTTGAGGCGGTTGTGAGCGGTGGGAAGAGTGGTGATCCGAGATGGAGGGGGAGGGCGGGATCGGCGAGCTTGGCCCTAAGGAACTGCTACTGCTGCTGTCCACGTAGATCTTCATGCCGTGCAGGTTCTGCACGTGCTGCAAAAGCGTCCATGCCGAGACGAACGAGTGCTTGCACGTTGAACATACGTAGTTATTTGGTTCTGGAAAGAAAAGAAGGAATTGGATTTAGAACATTATAGCGAATATGTTTAAGAAACTTCTTGTAGGACCTAAGCTCCATATATATATATATATATATATACAGTTTACTAGAGGGTTTTCTTACACCACTTAATATTCTTATAACATTATTTGGTACTATGAAGTTATCGGGCCTCAAAATGGATTGTAAAGGTTAGTTTGGGTTAGGGGTGGGTTAGGCAGCGCCGCAGGCCGGCGTGATGGCTTTTGCTCCGCCCCAAAAATTTGTACCTTGAAGAAATTCTTTACAATCCATTTTGAGGCCCAATAACTTCATAGTACCCATTATTTTAAATAGGTATTGAGCAGGTTTCCTTTAATACACACACAAAAAGTTGGGTTAAATTCAACCCAATAGTGAGTACTATATACTATATGGAGCGCGCCTCCCTTAATGCTCCCTTAATGCTCCCTTAAGGGAGCATTAAGCATTAATTAACATTAATTAATGTTAACCACATTAACAGCATGCACTGTATGTTTTTCCAATGAGTTCTCGTTAAGGTAAATCAGTTGACGTTGCATTAAGGTGGGTGAGCAATCCCTCTATTAACACAGGTTATCCAACGTTATGTAACATTTGGTTGTTACACTTAAATTCAGCCCAATGTTAACTGGGCTATATGGTGTAATTTAACCTAGCTTTTGTTTGTTTGTTTACGTTTATTGCCGTAAAAGTCATTAGAGGGATTGTGCACGCCTCCCTTAATGCCCCCGTCAACTGATTTACCTTAACGAGAACGCATTGGAAAAACATACAGTGCTGTCAAT
>JAQGCC010005723.1:0-11124 GCA_034698905.1 Xestoiulus laeticollis
TATAATCCATTATAAACGATCATAATATATGAAAATGTTGAACCACAATACACAAGTTGCATAAAATGATGTCTTCATTTGAAACAAATTGTGCATTCAACTGAAAACAAGGTTTATTGTTGATTACGAAAATGTTTATTTTAGCAAACATGAAAAACTAGAGAAATCAAAATGATTTAAAATACGATTCTTCAAACAAACAAACCTATATTACAGTTATAATTTGAGTAAACAAAGTAAATTTAAGCCATACTATAAGATGGTTTTTATATACATAGCATAGAGAGTCATTTATCAAAATCTATACTAATGTCCTAAAGTTAAGGATATTTAAAAAAAAAAAAACAACAGAAAAATCAAAATGATAATGCCAATTATGACAAAAACGCAGATGCAGATAATTCACACTAGGCCTACTAAAAAAATCTCTGTGCATGTTGCACTATAACCACATAATCCACATTTTACATTTTTGCAAATTATTGCAATGTCAATAAATATAACAGAGTAGACCCTTGGTGTTTGAAATGTAATGAGAAATGAGGTACATTAACATGGCAATGGCACACGCGCTTTTTTGAGGGCTAGATGTACTTTCAGTACAGTGTGTACACGAATGTGTTTTTCATGAAATGCAGTAAATCATTAAGATGTCTCAGTGCAATGTTTTTCAGTTTCTTGTTCATTGTTGTAGTGTTGTGCACTTACTAAAACTGCAGTACGTGGATATGAGCCATCAGCCACATTGATTCAACCATTGCTAAATGCCAGTATTTTTAACTTAAATGCATTTATTGCATGTTATTGGAACAACTATGTGTATAGGCCTATGTAATAAAATTACAATATTAATAAAAAGGTCTTACAGGTGATAAATTATACCACTTGGTTAAGCATTTTATAAATACCAGTATCGTTATTATAATGGATACCAGTAAAGCAATGCCATATTATATACTGGTTTTGCATTACCAGTATTATATTGTATTGGTTGCCAGTTTAGCACTATATGGTAGTTTATGGGTATTACTGGTGCTAGTACTGGTACCAGTACTCACCAATAAGATTTTTAATGCAACCAGTATTTACCAGTAAGATTTTTAATGGTACAGTGAAACCTGCGAATAAGAGCCCTCCATATAGCGTACTACCTGTGAGTAGCGCACCCTCGCAGTCGGCACTGATCGATTTTAAAGAACACACTACCTCCATATAGCAAATTCCCTGTAAAATGCGACATGCGCACTGGTTTCTTGGGACAAAATCGCGGTTTTACCTGCGATGAGCGTAGCCTACGCCAAAGCATGCCACAATGGAATTTCACCAACTGGGAAATCCTAAAATGAGGGCGATAAATGTCAAATAAAATACATTAGCATAGTGAATGCATGTAACCATTTAGAAAAGGTATTTAGATACATGTATGTACACCCAATATATAGAAAAAATGGCTACATCTACATTAATGCAGTTTTATATATGAGCGTATATTTGTTTTCTATATGTATTTTTCGTTTTGTTTATGTTAAAAACCATTCAAAATTGCAACATAGGCCTATACATTTGTGCATCTTTATTAGGATAATAATATCTGATTTTTTAGGGTCATCATTTTAGCTGAACCTTCATAGCACATCCCATGGTTCGGTCTCAATGGGGTGCGCTATTCACAGGTTTCACTGTATACCAGCATAAACGATAATAATTTTATACTGGGCGATACTGTTTTTTCTAATAGGGTAGGATGATTGTTTTTCAGGAAATGCTGTAAATCATATTAAGATGGTCTCAGTGCAATGTTTTTTTCAGTTTCTTGTTCATTGTTGTAGTGTTGTGCACTTAATTATTAAAACTGCAGTGTATCTGAGCCATCAGCCACATTGATTCAACCGTTGCTAAATGTCAGTATTTTTAATTGAAATGCATTTAACAGAGCTTATGAGTTGAATCGATTAGAACCCCTACTACGATCAAAACAACTGCATGCATAGTGGGTATGTAACAGCTGCCATCGTCCAAAACTTTCCCATCATTGAGACTGCATCATATGCAAGTTCATCAACCGCAAATGGTTTTTCTCGATTCTTTGATCATATTAGGCTATGTAACATCAGATTGCTGCTTGAGACAAACTGAACCTATCATAATCCAGGCAGTCAACGTGTCACTATGGCAATTACGTTGGATGCAATATGATATTCTGCAAATTGTCACTATGGCTCAGTAGTTCCTTTTTTAAGTCTAGCAATAGGCCTTATACCCAGTAAATGGGATATCCGTTTTGACATCAACAGAAGTTATAGAGATCACCTGAACATTGAACCTTTTCTTGCAATCTCCAAATGGAAACCGTCATTTCAGATGGCACATGTGTAATGACTGTTCAAATCCAAATTAGAACAAAAATCGATATTCAATGTCCATGAACCCTCTAAATTTAATGATAACACGAACGACTGGGGTTAATCCTAATTGACACAGAATTCGTGGATGTAATTAAAATTGATCGAGACTTGTTTACGTGAATGCATACCGATTTGGTGAAATGCAGCGTTCACACGCGTTTTGTTTTTATGTGCATGGCAGATATGCTGCTGTTTTATTACCATTTTTTTACAAATGGGAGTATTCAATTTACATAGTGATAATATTATGCATACCGTTATCGTTTTGCTATATACATGTATACAGTAAAACCTGTGAATACCACGCCCCATTGATACCGAGCCATAAGGTGTTTTACTTGAGGGATGATGCTATTTACAGGTTCAGCTAAAGTGATGACTATAAACGTGCATACAGGTAGAAAATATGAAGTTTTTTCCGGTGAATTTAGTTATCGCTATTCGCATGTAAAATCGTGATTCTGTCTCCTTAACATTTGGCTTATTTCGCGTTGCACAGGGTTTACACTATTTAAAGGTAATTTTGCGGTATAAATTCATTCCATGCCGACTGTGAGTTATCAGTTATTTAGAGGTTGGTTATTCGCAGGTTTCACTGTAGACTCAAAGGACGAGATCTCCAAAGTTAACATGACCCTAACTAAGGTCAAATGTTGACATCATAACTGTCAAATTAATCAACATATATACATTAATATAGTATATAATCTCAAAGTTAAATTAAACCAATTTGAAAAAAAAAAGTGTGAACTCGTTTTTCTAAAAGATGTATGTATACATGTATTAACAGACAAAACAATCCATGAAGCCCAGGAAACATTTATTGAAAAAAAAAAAAATGAATAAGACTAGTTTTTATTTTGATATTATTTTTAGTACATGTAGCTTTTATGTAGATTCGATCTGTTTTGAATTTAAATATTCAGAATTCAAGAAATAGCTTGTTCTAATGTTAAATCTTCCTATTACTCTTCCTTCCGAACATTAGCTTATGGATTATTATGGCACATGAAGATAATGCAACAATAGGCCTATACCCAATGAAGAGATCTTAAGTGCCCATAAAATAGGACATGTTGTTTATTCACAATTTTGACATTAACGTGCAGCAAAATCGACATGGTTATAGATGTACATCTGCAGCAACAACAAAAAATAATGAATTTCTGATTGACAGCATTTGAGGCTCTTGAAAACAGCGGCCTTGCCAGTAAGGCAATAAGTAAGGCCCCTAATGGGTTTAACAAGCATGCTCACCATGGTTAATGTGACTACAGAAATTATTGTAAGCAGACTTGGTCATGTAGTGCCAAGAAGATAATCCCTTAGATAATGGGCTGCCATTAAATCCCATGTTTTTCTCATTTAGACTCACTAGTCTTGTTAATTGGCCTCCTTAATTCTGCTACTTCTGTTGACGTTTGCCTTTGGGAATTGATTGGACTTGTCCCTCGAATTGTCAGGCTTTGACCAAATTACCCTTGATTTCATTTGAGGTTTGTTCGACTAAATATTTAATAGACGAGTTGGCCCAAATCAAGCAGTTATTAGGACGATGTAAAATGTTTCTGAACTGGTATCGACAATCGATAAAACAACTCGTCCAAGAAGGACTAACGATTCAGAAGTCGCTCCAGGAAACCCAAACTGAATCATTTAAGGTGCAATCTCAGTTGAATTCCACCAATCATTGATTGCTGACGGGAAATTGTGGATCTTTAACCACAAGGGTTGAGCCCCAAGAATGCCATATTTCTCCATTACTGTGAATTTATTCGCATATATATGAAGTACTGTCATTGCACCAAAATACCAGGCGTTTGAAGGGTTTCCCTAGAAATCCCCTTTTTTCGCAGCATCTCGTGGTTGCCATGGCTACGCGTGCAAGGCCTTAGCGTAGCAACGCTGCAGGGAGACGATCAACACACGTAATGATGGTGACGCAGGGCGCTATTGTGCATATAGCAACAGGGACCTGTTAAATTGCGAGTAGCTCCCACACCTCATAACGCAGCCCTTGATGCATCGGGTTTTCAAAGCGATGTTATTACCTTTTAAAAACGTCATAGTCGCCGCCATTGCCAAATATAGCTTGGATTATTGAATGTTTTGGGACATATCATGCATGAAGTTTATTCAATTTGCCCATGCAATACTAAATGATGAAAAATTGCTGAATGAGCGTAGACCACATATGTGTATAAAGGCAAGCTAGTGATACCTCAGAGGTTTTATATACATGTAAATCCTCATTTTTGGTATTGTACTAGCGGCCCAAGATTGCACTAATGGACTGTCTATAAATTATGTAACGCGATTTTGGCAGATTTTTGACCACCCCCATGTCCCACTTAGTCACTAAAAGGCAACTCCCCACCCCTCAAATTTGACGTCGCAATATCAAATATTTGGTTTTTGTCAATGTAGACTGTATGTATAGTGTGGTGATGCACTACATGTATATGATATTGTAGGGGAAAACATGAATTACCACAGTAAAAAGGAGGCAATGGAAAAATGAAATTGGCAAAAATATTTTGATCAGACTTATTAAAGTAGTGCATTTTGAGTTTTTTTATGTGCCTTACAGTGGCGGCTCCTCCATTGGAGCACATTAGCACGTGAGCCCCCAAAGGAAAAGGAGGAAAAGGAAGAAGTAAACTCAAATATTAAAATAATAATATCAAACATTAATTTTCAGCCAAAAATCCGGCCATAGTCAACAATCTAACCCTTAACAATTTAATTCCTACCTCCCCGGGCGAGACGAGCTGGGCCTCGTAGTCCCATACATTTCCTGTTTGCTGGCTTTCAAAGCCATTTTCTGGATCGCACGTCGAGAAAATGGCTTTGAAAACAAGTTTTTGCAGATAGAGGCAGAGAGGTATGTGAGGGGAATAGCCCTGTCATAACCTTTCCGTTCGCACAGTTTTCAGTGTGCGGGAGCTCTCCTTATTTACAGCTAGTTTTCCGGAATTTATGTACTGTGTACCCCGAGTCAAAACACCCACGAGCCGCCACTGGTGCCTTATAGTCATATTTCTTAAATCACCCTCTCCCCTCGTCATAGAACGTCACATATGATCTCCCCCCCCTATATAGTGTGTGACGTCATTTATGGACGACCCCCAAAATAGATGCAAGTCATTAATTGCGTTATTGTGATGCTAGGTGGCGCGGCTACGAAAATGACGACAAAGGGCAGATTATCAGACAGACAGAGATCGCAGCTTTTATTATATTAGGAAATAAATTATGGGTGCCGCGGCACCCTGTGGTGCCTCAAGCGTATGCCAGTGGTGCCGGGGCAAAAAAGAAGATTTAGCAGTTAATTAGCTGTAGAATCAGTTTTTAAAAAATGGCAACACCAGGAAATAAGGAAAAATGTGCACTGTTTTTTCTTCTTTTCCTATATACACATATACATGCATGCACTACAATGTAACAAGGGAATTTCCCCTGTGGGACGACTCACTTCCTGCATAAACTGCATAGGTTATTGCGAATTAGCCGTTACAATGTGTGTACAACAATTAGATGCATTTTTTCAGATACATTGAAGAATCTTATCATTATAAAAACTTTAAAAAGAGAGCCCCCTCTTACCTAATAACCTTTACTAGCTAATATTTTTAATAAGCCCACATTTATTAGCTAAAAGGGGCTCTATTCTATAGGTATTCAAACCTCTTTAAGGGTAGCAGTGCCGCAAAATTTGTTTAGCAAACAAGGGTGCCGCGAATTTTTTTTAGCCCGTTAAGGGTGCTGGGGCGATAAAAGTTTGAGAATCGCGATTATAAAGCCATACCCAAGGACTCCTGAACCTGATTGGATATACCCTTACAAAAATGTCAAAGTATTTTTAACGTTTTATGTATAGGCCTACATGTATTTTGTTTAGAAATCTAAAATGAAAATTTGTAATCAAGCTACAAACAGACACGTGTGCATGAGTAGCATTTGATAATCATAGGTTGAAACTTGAAACAATACTTTTGTTCCGATTTTTGTGTGTAAATACTCCGTATCTATAAGGGTTAAATATCCTGCAAAAAGTAAAATGGTTATTTTCCAATATGCTTCCAAATATTTTACTTTGCTTGATTGAACGTACAAATTGTACAATGAATCGGTATTTGGATGGATATTTGAACATTCAGGCATACATTGTGCCTCGCATGATTGTGGAGGTTTTGTTTAACTTGGGTCCATTCGTCTTTGTTTGTTTTACAAACAAAAATATGGATTAATAATGTATTGCTCTTAATCATAATTATGAATGGTTTCATTTAACCCGTTTTTTCTGCGTTAATTCTAAAATAGAAACATGCTTTTATTGTATTTAACGTTCAATATATGTAGCCTACATTACATGTCTAATTTTACTTTGTTACCATAAGTATATATATGCCTATAAGTATAGCATTAATTTTGTGGGGGTAATGTGGAAATTTTAACCTTTCTGTTGCTATGTTTTGCATGATGATATGGTCCAATTCATCATGTCAGATCTGACAAGGCCTATCTATACTTGCATGTTTTCTTGCATATAGAGCCTTATTTGGATGTTGACCATGATACTTGCTTTCGTATGCAGAAGTTATTGATCTATAGACCTACTGCTTATAGTTTCTTTCTCTGTAATTTGCCCAGATTTACACTAATTCTGCGGTTTGTTTTAATGAGCCACCTATAAGCAAATCTTCATTAATGTTGGTCCTGTATAAAGTGGCTTTATGAAGCATTGTTAATTAATTCGGCTTCTCGTTTTTAATTAAACCAAGGTGTGCTTATGTAAAGCCATTGGATTGTTTGTTCATTGTGATGGATGAATGTTAATCTGTTTACTCAGGTTGCGGTGTAAATCTCATATATTCTGTACATCACGTACAAATTGTACATAACTGTAAATATTGTTAATAATAAGCTATACATATATCATGTATTTGAAATATTTTTAATTAAAAAAAATCCATATGAAGCAATTATATTAAAACACCATTTACGGGCATATACTGTATATTGCACCAATTAACTGCCAACTTGAGACATTTATATACATGTATAAGTATTATCGACTATATATACATTACATGTAGTTCTCATAATTACATGTATTGCTATCTTAATTACATGTATATAATGATCATTATGGTTCTCTGGATTTTGCAATAGAATTTTTAACAAATGATAAGTACACTTTATAATAAGAATACATGCATATTAAAAGTTTTGGTATAGATGCCCCACTATTATTCTGAGCCCCAGGAATCTACCCTTACAATCCAGATGCGATTCCATATCATTTCTTTCGGATTAGTGATGCTGCAGCCAGGGTTGCAGAAGGCCCAGGCTGTTCAGGACACAGTTCCAGAATCATCACCATCAAAACATCATAGGAATTGTTATTTTATTGCCTGTTCTCAAAATATCAGTAAATAATAAAATGTAAATAGTTTGAAAAAGTTCCTATTTTTAAGACCCTTAAAATATAAAAAAAGAATGTTGGAGACTCTCCATGATTTACTCTGTGATAAACTGGGAAAACAAATATTATGACGACAGTTCAAGTAGATTGCTTTGTATATATTTGTCTATGTATATATACATGTAATGTATAAGCTTATATACAGCGTAAAAATGTATAATTGTGCAAATATCATTTATTATACATTTATAAAGTGCATTTAGAAATTTGTTACTTATACAGGTGATCTACACATATTGAAAACAATGACGATGCAATAGCTGCATTCTTGGATATATTGGTAATAATTTTTTTACCAAAAAAAAAAGGTTATTCGGGTATCCAAAAATGGACTTTTTGCTTAGATGCAGATATTTACGTAGTATGTCTTCATTAGAGAATTATCATTAAATAGGAACATAACCATTTCTAGCTAAAGGTGGACAAATTTACTTTTTGTATACATGTAATGATGTTAAAACCCATATTTGTAGAACAGGGTAGTCCAACTTTTCATACCAAAAGGGCCACGAAAGTAGCAAAGTTGTTTACGGCGTTGGGCTGCTGAGTCGATGTTTGCAGGATCAAATCTGTCCAGAAATGTATTTTTTTAAAGTTATATATAAAATTGGAAACATCTTCAGAGTTCACACAAAAAAAATTCTAAGCTTTCCTGAATTTTCCTGACCAACTCTTATTTTCTGCAAAATGAATCTCTTTTTCCCTTGTGAGGTTTATCCAATTTCCCTAACAATTTTTAATTTGGAAAAAACTACCATTCCAACATATGAAGGTGAAAGTGCTTAACATAATCTTGATTGGGCTACAAAAATTTAGAAGGTACCAATGATAATTGAATACAGCAATTAAAATGATGGAGATATTGTTACATATTCGAGTGTTTGTCATTAACAGTTAACTGTAATGAAAGTAGATTCAACTTCAGTCTATGAAACATACAACATAAAATTGTAGTTAATTAACGAGAACTACATGTATAGGCCTACTTGTTTATATTATTTTTATTTTGTTTCAATGAGACAACGTTTCTAATAATTAATTCATAGAATAAGCCACAAGTGTACATGTAATTAATGTGTAGGCCTATTGATGATAAATTGCGTTGTAAGAAATGATTTGTAAACTTGCAATTGTGTTGATTTCAAAATCTAGTAGTTTCTTAAGCTCTTAACTGAATTGCCAAATTTTTAAAACCATTGTCTTGAATGAGCAGTGTGAACATGTGGCTTTTGATAGATTTATTTTAGTTCTAAATTTTTCGGAGTATAATTTAGTCTGAGAAGGTTGATTACTTCTAGTAGGCCACATTCAATAATTTTTTAATCGTTGTTGGTTTACATGCTAGTAGCATTTTTGCGAATTACTGCTAATTAGTACTAAATGTAGATGCAACTTGTGTTAACATTTCAAATCCTTATAGATTAGATATCAAAAAAGCAATGTTTTGTACTTAAATCAACGCCTGCGTTAGAAAGCCATTGACGTTCACATGCAGACTGAGATTCATTAAGTGGGTATATGTACAAAATTGTACAACCAATTTGGTATACTTTTCAGTG
The DNA here is from genome assembly GCA_034698905.1 of Xestoiulus laeticollis. Lineage (NCBI taxonomy): Eukaryota > Metazoa > Arthropoda > Diplopoda > Julida > Julidae > Xestoiulus > Xestoiulus laeticollis. The sequence continues at coordinate 9,453 of JAQGCC010005723.1, forward strand.
ATGAAATAATTTTCAGAAAACAATCACGTTTTATCCGGGAAGAAATAAGTAAATGTCTGCACTAGGAAGTATAATCTATTAATATAAATCATTGAAGTTAATACTGTCGTAAATTGGGCTGCTGCAGTCTTTTGGTCAGCCATGCACTGTATATCCAGATGCAGCAATGAAAATCGTTATCCCCGAACCAAGCCTGAGTTATATACCCTATATAATTATTTTACTGCTTCATTGGGCTCTGCTAAAAGCGTAGTATTTCCTAGCATTCGATCGTCTTCATCATCTTTTGCCGTTCTTGAACCAGGCAATCTACAAACATAGAACCGTGGACCTAAAAGGCCAAAACAAATCGATAGACATATAGCATGTTTATTTTTTTCCTAAAAAGTATGCTGGTATAGATTTAGATTGAGATGCGAAATGGGTTGCTAAAATGTTACATGTAACTTATATTCAGCCCTTTTATTTAATTTTGGTATAACTTCATTGACTATAAGGGTCGTACAAGTACTACGTCACACTTTTATTAGTTTTTAGGGACTTTTGTCATACAATATTTGAAAATACCATTTCAGATCTGGAAAACTGGGTTTCATATATTTCACCTTGATGGAATCTGGTGGAATCTGAAATAAATATTAAGTCTTAAAGTTCTACCAATGATTTCAATTAATAGCATCTTTATAGTTTGTTTTTAACAGCTTTTAAATTAAAATATTTTACATGAAAAAGGGGGTTGCGTAAATGTGTGATAACGTAGTATTGGGGGAGGATCAATATCAGTGTCTTGGGACATGATGGGGGAAGGAATCTAAAATTGGCAAAAATAATGCTATTTCTTAAGATTTTACCAAGTTGAACATGCCCTATTTGATTTGTTTTGATTTGGAGTGTGTATGTTATAGTTTATTATAAATATTTGGAAATTATTTGGAATATTTCCGAAAATCTATAAAGTAGTAATTAAAAGCCACGAAAAGAATTTCTAGTTTGTCAAAATAAAAAAAAATTCTAACATCTTGAATCAACTAGATTATAAGCTAGATTATGAGGCTAGATTATAAGGCAATTTTTACTAACATGAAACGCAATTTGATGTGCAACTTTAATTTATTAGAGTTAAACAACCTACCGTTTTTAAATTGCAGATAATTACCAAAACATCAAAGCTTTGAAGATGCTACCGCTGCGGATCAATGTAATATTTAATGATGAAATGATATACCATTTTATTTTTTTCGGCATATGTACATGTACGTTGCTGCTTTCTAATATCTGGCGTATTTTCTATTAGCTTAACTATAGTTATGCAATGGACTCGATTATCCGCATAATGGAATCACGGATAATGAAATCATCCGTTTATTTTAATCGGAATCGCCAAGTGCCGCGGTCACACTAAGGCAAATACATTGGAAAATAACCGCTTATTGGAATTGGCGATTCGCATAATGACATCATTAAGCCCCGTAATGCAAATTTACTGTAATACCATTAATTCACCTCTCTTATAATGTGTCGACTCTGGTCCCACTTTCTGTTAGGTACTGATGGTTAGTAATGATGTAGACCTATTTTAAACGGGAGTACGAGCATACACTGTAAAATGAAACATCTAATTTTTCCTTTAAGATGCATATGAAAACAAGTAATAAGTCTTAATCTAAGATAA
>JAQGCC010005724.1:0-11123 GCA_034698905.1 Xestoiulus laeticollis
AAACCTAAAAATTTCCTAATAGACCTAAAAATTCCTACTATTAATTTCTAAATTTGTATGTAAGTTGCAAACTGTAACCAGCCATCACACCCCCTCCCTCCCCAATGTAAGCATGTGTAACTAAACCCTATATATATACACCCCCTCCCCCTAGCTGGTTAAGTAATTTATGTACGCTCCATTTTATTGATCCCCTTCACCCTTGGCGTTCGTTATATCGAGAGCCAACTATATTTCAAAAATTGCGCCACTTCTATGGCTAAGAAGCTTTAGTGAGCCATTTTAATAAAAACACTTGTTGCCAAAGCGCCTTAATATACATGATGACCCGCGTCGCATGCATTCAGTATTCGAATCAGCTGGTATATTTGTCCTCTTTCAATTGGCTAGAAAATCTCTCGTATAGTCGAGTGGACCAATAAGCGATATTGTTACATGCGCTTTTAGGGTCGCTTTAAAGTCCAAAATGGAGGGCAATAGAGATGAAAGCGAGAGGTGTATTGCTCTTGCCGAGAAATTTATTAATGATGGTCTAAGAGAAAAAGCCGTGAAATATCTTCAGAAGGCAGAAAGACTATATCCATCGGATCGAGCTAAAGGTAAAATCCGTGAAGTTAAAATCTTTTAATCTAAATTCAATAATGAAGGCAATGTGTATATATCTTCTCTTACGCAATATACAATTCATTTCTTAATTGAAAAGTGGCAATATCCGGAATTCTATTTTTGCTCTTTCGTGGTCGTGGCGTTTTATTTAGTTGTGAACCTTGCGAACTCAAAATTACTCAGGAAACTAGGACAGTGTGTCTAATGGTGGAATTCGAGGCGTTCGAAAGCGATGATTTCCGTAATTTGGCTTTCGTTGCGAATAACAAATGTAAAGAGTCCAAAGGTTGTAGTCCCAGTATTTGAATTGACTGCCTATTCAATTTAAATGGAAGATAATGGATTGGCCAATTACATGCATTGCCGTTTCCATGCACTTAATAGATGTATCGATTAATTGATGAGAGGTGTGATGTATGAAATTAAGCTTGGAAATGGTTGCTTCATCCAGGTCATCTTGGAATCGTTATTCTCAAATGTGCTCAACAACATTTCTAAACCAATGTGTTCTTTTTAGATCTCTTGGACCTTCTTAACAAATTAAACGGCACGGCAACAACACCTAATGGGGATTATCCCAAGGAAAACGGCGAAATCCCCGGTGTCAGGAAACGCAGCGCTTCGGGTGGACGTGACGCCGATGGTGCCTCAAAGGAAACCGAAGCGAAAAAGGAATATACTGAAGATCAGTTAGATGCTGTAAAAAAGTACGTTTAAGGGTTTGAAGGTGGTCCAGGTCTATGCGATACTGCGATCGTTCAGTTTGCCAGATTTATACATATTAATGCCTTTGGCAGGAGGCAGTTATGAAATACTGATAGTCAGTCTTGTTACAAAGTTAGCATTGTTGTCAGGATAAATTAGATTATATGTCATCTCGCCGTATTCTCTGCCCATAATGACTTGGTTCTCCTAGATAAGATTCCCTAAATCATGTAATTCCGAATAATTGGGTATAAGTCATGCAATTTTGAGTATTAAAATCAAAAGGAAGTGTTGAAACGTAATTTTATTTCGCAGTCTAAAAGCGTAGTTATGCACAGAGTAGTGACATTCATTATTCATAAGTATGATTCGGATTCTCAGATAGGCCTACTGATTGCTTTGTGACGTGACAACTTTGTTTAAAAAAGTCAACGTTTTGCTTTCCATTCTATAAATCATTTAGAATTATTATTTATTTAAAATAAAATCAAAGTAGAAAAGGAGTAATTTAAGTCCAGTTTGAGTGTTTATTATGTAGGGTATACACCCGCAAACATTTATACAAATGATTCTGATGAAGGAAATATTTTGAATCAATAATGCAAAGTGCAATTATTCAAAAATTATATAGCACTTCTTTATTTAAAGAAATTTTATTTCTTAGCTAACTAGATTTGAAGAAAACTTTTACATTGCAAGTTTACGGCCAAGTTAAATGTTTACTGTCACCTTAAGTTGAAAATGGACTATAGATTTTTGAGTATTGATTTGTGGGATTTGCATATGCTACCTATGTTTGCTGCTTGTTGAAAGCTTCCTTTTAAATATAAACATTCATGACTTGCAGTGTTCAATTTCATTATAATATCTGAAGGACATATAAAGAATTATTGGATTGCTATGTGCAAATGTACAAATTGTTAAAAAATAGCAACAAACAATCATTGTTTCCTTTATATTATGGTTCAGCTGTTAAATGTACTTTTCACTAGGTTTTTCTAACATTCTTTGTTTTTAATGTGAAGGGTCAAGCACTGCAAAGATTATTATGAAATCCTTGGCGTGACAAAAGAAGCTGCAGAAAATGACTTAAAAAAACAATACAGGAAACTTGCCCTCCAGTTTCATCCGGACAAAAATAAAGCCCCTGGTGCAGGAGAAGCATTTAAAGGTACCTAGTTATCAGATTAGAAGACATGTGGCCATGAAAGGATTCACACTAAACATTTGGTATCATATGTGCATAGCAATTGGCAATGCCTTCATGGTTTTAAGTGATCCGGAAAAACGAAGACGTTACGACCTTTGTGGGCCAGAAGAGGAGCAACGTTCTCGCTCTGCTGCCCGACGAAGTAGTTATGCTTACGACAATGATTATTCAAGAGGATTTGAGGGTATGCCAATTCACTGATACATACTATTATGGACATATTGAATTTAATAAATGGATTTGTAACGCTTTGCTTGTTTTTCAGCTGAAATGACTGCAGAGGAATTGTTCAGTATGTTCTTCGGAGGAGGATCATTTAATAACGGAAATGTTTATGTAAGGCGAGGGAATCGCTGGGCCAGATATCGGGATTCTGCTAATAACAACCACAGTGAAAATAGAGAAGTTCGTACTAGAAAAAAAAGTGAATATTTGGGATGATTTCTTTCCTCTGTGGCGATTTAACATGTCTAATTTTCACATCCAGACAAACTATTCAGCCATTCTGCAACTTCTGCCGATCTTATTACTCATAGCCCTTTCACTGACTAGCAGCTTATTTATGTCAGAGCCACCATATAGCCTACAACATTCTGCGTGAGTATTTTTCCATCGCCATTATTTATTCCTGCGGCGTTTTCGTTATTTTCATTCTTAAATATTCCATCGCAGAAAATATTCTATTCAACGTCAAACGTCTAACCTACGGGTACCGTATTATGTAAAGGATACTTTTATAAAAGACTACAAGAACAACATTCGCAGGGTGGACGACCAGGTCGAGGACGAGTATATCAGTACCCTACGGACGGCTTGTTTTAGGGAAATGAATTACAGTAAGTTAACGAAGTATTTTTCTAGACACACTCGTCTCTAGTTTATTAGCATGATTTTAGACATGCAAAAAGCATTAGTTTCTATATACAGTACATCTATTTGTAAAATTTTTATGATAAACATGTCAATGCCTTGTGGCCTATTTAACATACTAGTTTCTCGTAATCTCTGGTTGGTTATCACTGTACCGGTTTACCCACTTTAAAAGTTGTTTTCCTGCAAGACGATTTCGTTGACGTACACGGTACACATTTAATATACCAAAGGGCCATCCATAAAGGAAGCGGTGATTTTTGGCGGAATTTTCCTAAAAAACGTTTTTAATTTAACCGACTCAATGGCAGAATGTCGAATGAGTCTCACACAGAAGTCTAGAGACGAGTCGTGCATTGTTTTGTCCTTGCTTAAAATTGATTTGTCATTTTGTTATAATAGAGGAGACGTTATTATGGAGAGCTCGTAGCTACGGAGACAACGAGATGTTGAAGAAAGCAAATTCTTTGAAAACCCCATCTTGTGAATCGCTGAAGCAGCTCCGCACGTAGTAGCACCACATGCACAGTGCATGCGGCCCTCCCCAGAGTCTTGAATTATTTCGTAAGGGTGAGGAGGATTCACTCGGAGCAGCATTGCGTTTGCCACAAGGCAAAACTATGGATTTGAAGGCGTCCGATTACGTCTGCCATCTTGCGCAGATCTTTCGAATGCCCTTCAGCAATCGCACATTCACTCCTGCAATCGCAACTCCTGCACTCTTACCCGATCGAACAACCTGTTGCAGCGTGCAGCTTATTTGAGGCAGTGCCTCGACGATGTATCCAATTCTCGTTACCCCTCTCATCGCTTTTGCAATTTTTCTTTCCACATCCAAATTTTATATTCCCCTGTTATCGATTGTAAATTCAATTAAAGAGCTCTTCATGATATACTTGGCATCGCAGAGAATTTACACAACCCGTAAGGCAACTGGAAGCCACGTTTATTATAGTTGCCTCTGATTTTATGACTCTACATTATTTGCTGCTCTCCAACATTTTTGTGCCGTTTTGGGAAGTCCGAATTAATTCTGCGGGGAAAATGCACGGGTATAACTTTACTGATTGCCAGAAACTGAAAGGGTTAATTTGGATACTTTAAATGATTTTACTAAATCTCCTAATATATAAGCACCGATAAATTGGCATAATGTGATCTGTCAGTAGAGTTAGTGAGTGCAGGTAAATGGCTGTTTTCGAACGCCATTATTTAAATGTTTGTGCATAATGCACATTCTGTGAAATACACACTTAATGGAATAAATCCATAGTGGTAAACCAGTTAAGCACTATCCTTGACTTAACGTGTGAACTATCTCAGCAGAGATCCCCCAATCTTATTATTGGTTGAATCTTAGGGCTAAGCATAGATTTTTTTCTGTGCTGCCATGTGAATAGCAACCAGTATCTGTCTTTGATTAACAGGCATTTCATTCCATAGAACTAACATAAGAGAACAAGAAACTAATTGCTGTTCATGTGCAAGTCATTTAAGTTTCTCTGCATGACTCCTTAATTGTACGATGAGTTGCTAATTCCTCTGGCTGACTCGTGAATTGTGGATGCAGCGTAGACACCTCTTTCCGCCGGTTATATTTTTGGCTCTATCGCAATCTAGTGATATTTAGAATGTGTTTTTAGTAAATTTGCTCTTTCAATGAAACCGCGGTCACTAAATTTGGAAAAAAATTGTTTGAATCTGAACACTGCAGTAAAACGTGCTTGTTATTTTAAGTGAAATAGTATTTGGTTTGGTTCGTCGATTGATGGGATGAATTTTTGGGTCTAATTAACTTAATGAAGCCAATCCATTTTTCAAGTTTGTTACTATTAAGAATAATTAAATAGCTTATTGAATTATTCAGTGCATTTGATTGCTTTTTAGTGCTGAAAGCAGCAGTGGTATGGGATTTTATATTTTCTTAAAGTTTTGAGAATGTCGTCTTCCGTTGCCTTACTTTTACTTATGCATAATAAGGTTTTATAAAAAGGCAAAGAAGTAAAAATTGGCTGTGTTTAGGGCCATTCTCGTTATTTTTCAAACGAATAGAAAGGGAAGATATTCTTAATACTTTTAAAAAATATGCTATTAACTTTGTGCAGATAAATGTCTTGAATGGCATCGCAAAAAAGTCCTTATTATTATTAATGAAAAAGATCAAAAATTTATTTCGCCCATGATGATCATGATGGTCAGGGACGAAATCTGCATAAGGCCACCCTTGCATTATGTTTGAGGACGAATTTGAAAACAATTCCTCGATTTGGAGGATTTAAGAAAAAATGACAGCCAGAGCCAACGTATTTAGGAATAGAATCATGAAGTTTTCTCAAAATTTGATGTATGTTTAATTTTGCATTCAAAGTTATATCATTGACTGCTTCCAACGTCATTTTAATGTCATGACAGTGCACCTTCCCACAGTTCCCTTTTCTTTATTGTTTCTATGTTCGATATCCTGCCGATGCAGTCATGATGAAGCTTATGGCCTAATTTGTCTCGTGTATCGTACAGCAATTTAAATCCATTGCCACAGGAAAACAATAAAGCAACAGGGGAAGGCTTGTTGGAAGGAATTATTATTGTGGTGACACTTTCAAATTGGTCACATTACTATCCAGACTTTCTACTCGTTGAATTTTTCCAATTTTAATTTGACACAAAATGCATTTGTAATTAATTTAAATGTTAGAATATTATTTCAGGAACTACTGTACATAATTAAGCAATTACATAACTTGATGCAAGCGTTTATTTTAGAATGAAGGGTTATAGTTGCATTCTGAAATGCCTGTTGTGCATTAATGATGGTTGCAATTTAGGGAAGTTATTCTGTAAATTAAATTAATAAAAATAGAGGCACTATAAAAATCACGTTTTAAAGACTTCATAGTATGTACTTGCTTTATGCACATTCAGTATTGTATTAATTTTTATTAACACTTATTTATTTCGTAAAAAGTTTGCCACTCACTGCCTAGAAGTGATGCTCTGCAACTGAAGTTCTAGAAATGATTGTTTCTGCTCTACATCAACTAATAAAAAATTCCAAACAGTGGTACCTTTACAGAATATAATTTGCAAAGGTGATGAGACAAAATAATTGTTTGATTTATCCAAATTTCTTTGGAAATTTTTTTTTTCCAAATTTCTTCCGGATTCAATTGGGAAATGCTGTTTGAGATAATATTTTGTCCCAGGATATTTTGATGCCAATACCCAAACTATTCTATAACTAGAAGAAGAAAAATACAATTTTTTTTTTTAAATTTGAATTTTAAATGAACTTTACTTAAATGTTCATGTATTTAAGATTAATGAAATTCAATTATCTTTATTGTACGAAGCTACTTCACAATTTTTTTGAAATTCTACATAAAATTAGTTGGGTAAATTTTAACTGCAAAGCTGCATTCTTTTGGCTCATTTAAGGCAATTTATCGTACTGCTCTAAAATGGCGATCTTCTGCTTCAGGCTCAAATTTTTTCTAATGACTTTGCAATCCATATTTTACAAAGACGCTTTTAGGAAATGTGACATGGCCGTGTTAACACTTTCTCTGGAAAACTTGAGTTGGGACCAGTAGGATACCAATAAGTAGCAATTTTACAATGTATTTGTATTATAGTGTCCGGGACTTAGCGATTTGGATAACAATAAACGGGTGCTACCATTATCTGTGATCCCATTAAGCGGAGTCTACTGTTAGCGCATAAACCGGTTCTACATTGGAGAAAATGTTTGCTGTTAAATTTTATTTTTACCAAGAGTTTATTTGTAATTTTTTATCATTGCATGAATAGTTTGCAACCCTCGCATAATATGCCTGTTGTGATCACAAAACTTATAATTATAGCAAAAGTTATATATAGCTGAACAAAAACTTATAGTTATAGCAAAAGTTAAAAGATGAAACTTATAGTCATTTTTTGTATCAAACTTTGTATTTTAGTTACCAGTTTTGATTTTTTTTAACGATTTTCATTGCTTTCTCTAAAAAATTGAGTATTAGAACAGACATATGGGAATTGCATGTTCTTTGTCAAATACAACATTTTTATCCTTTTTATGTGGTTTAAATAGCTGAACCAAAACTTTTAGGAAAAGTTATAGATGAACCAAAACTTATAGGAAAAGTTATAGATGAGCCAAAACTTATAGTTAAGCTATAGCATAAGTTATATTATTATAGATGAACCAAAACTTAGTTATTTTTTGTATCAAACTCCGTATTTTAGTTACCAGTTTTGATTTTTTTTAACGATTTTCATTGCTTTCTTTAAAAAATTGAATATCAGAACAGACATATCTGAATTGCGTGTTCCTTGTCAAATACAAATATGTATGTTTACAACGTTTATCCTTTTTATGTGGTTTAAATTCTTGTGCCAACTCCTGAAATGTCAGAAATTTTGATATAAAAAGTACATGTACTGATGGCGGAACATGTTTACAATTTCAAACAATCTACATCTCATCTTAGCAGTTCCCAAACTAATGTTCAAGATTATTTGCATCCCCAAAGATTTTTCTAAGCAAGCTAGTCTTGAACGAACAGGTAAGCTGAAACATAGGAGGTTATGATAGCGATAACTAGATTTGGCGCCTCCAGACAGTGGATTTGCAGGTTTCAGGTGCTCACGCAAGCGTAGTGAGTGCAGCAGAGGTCAGTTCGTGATTTTCATGAAAAACTTTTGGAGAGAGCTGCACCCCTTCGGCCTCCCCCTTAATAAACTCAACTTTACCTGAACAATAGGAAGGACGAAATACAAACTCCTAAAGTTATTTCGTTGTAGGCTGACATCAACATGGGCAGATAGAAAAGTGGTGGACGAATGTTTGGATTTGGAAGAAACTCGTTTCTTTCCCTTAAAGTTAAGGGCTTCATCGTTTCAAGAAAACGGTGATATTCTCCAATGCAAGGATATATACAGTATGGACATACCTATGCTGCGCTTGATTTTGTTAACATTCCTGAGCGCCTACGTTACAGGTAAAGTGCATTTCTTCTTATTTTCAATCACGTCAAAAGTTTTAGTTCCGGTACGGGTAATAAAAATTATTTCGTTGTTATTTATCAAATTTGTTAACAGTATATATCGATTTAAAACATCGACTTTTAACTGACAAGATTTTTCTTAATATAAATTGTTTCCTTATAAGACAACATTGGTAAATTATTTTTTGAAAAGTAGGTTGGTGTCTATAGCAACGGAAACATATCGCATCGAAAAAAATATATACTGTTTATATTGTTAAATATATTATTGGAATTGAACTGTCATCTATCACAAGTCATATTTTGAAGACAATATTTTGAAAGTCAGTTCGTATTCTTGTGCATCGATGTTGTAATTGAAACGTGTGATATTTTAAAACTGTTTTATGATGTTTTTAAACTGTTTTGTTCATTTATTTTAAATTCTGGAATAACTAGATACATTAATTTTGCAAATTATTTTTACATCGTGTTTCAAGCATTGATATCTAAAACATATATATAAAAAATAGATTTTAATGTTTTTGAAGTTATACATGCATTTTGAAAGAATACTGTAAGCAGAAAAGCATTTGAAGAAAAAATTGCATTTACTTTTTAGTGTGAGTAGAATGCCAACGTTTTACTTTATCTAATCTCCTAATTAAGGATCCTTGTTTTTATATTAGGATGTGCATAAATAACATCGCAAATCAAGTTTCCACTGAGTTTAACATGCATGATGAATGAAAAGCTCGTCGACAACAAATGAAATATGAAGTGACATCTAAAACCTTGTACCATATATCGTATGGCTTTTTAAAAAATTTCGATTTAGGATGTAATAATTTTATTGGAAAAAGGACTACCATGTTTATTGTATCATCCATTCCAATTTCATTTTGGAGAGTATGTATTATACAATTAAATGATATCCAAGTTTCAAATCGTAAAATTCATCACCTGAACTATTTTTTTTGTAGTCGTGTTGCTACACGTCAATTTAAGGAAGTCAATATAAGACATCACTATTTTAAGTAAGATTTTTTACTGAATGCCATCAGCAAATTTTCGAGGTCATTGCTACTACCACCATGTTGCTGTTTTCAATGAAAATGGCATTCATGCATGCGTTTTCTCGAATGCATTACCATTTACATGTAGAAGGGTGCGTCTAATTTTGAAGGTGGTCTTAGCTCATATTTATTAATACATATTTGCTGTGTCATTTTGCAATAGTTTTTTTTCCTCTGAGGAATATACACTGTGTAGGCTGGTGAAACTTGCAACGTTCGAATGTAATTTTTGTTTTGTAGCTTAAATGGTATCGTACATTAAGCACGTAAGAACATTTTAGCACCTAGATTTATTGTTGAGGTGCAACACATCTTCATATCCCTTCAGGCATAACGTAATGCATGCGGAACTACTTCACCAACAAAAAATTCCAAATGTTTTAGACTAACCGGATATTAAAGCATGTTATCCCTCATTTCTGTGTATACCTGCATGATTATAAGCTTATCTTCAGTCATAAAAGAGCTAAGGATAGATTTGCTTAGGATCAAGTCAAACTTGTACGAATATTGAACTTTTAAAATGGCGGCCATTTTGAATTTATCAATAACTGCTGGTTTTAAATACCTCTATAAGGAATAACCGGATTTTAACAAAATAAACATTTGACGTACTTATCTTGCTAAGATAAAAATATGGCTTCACAAGAGCCTGTTTTCAAGTTCAAATTTGCACAATTTATTAATTTTGTTGATTGAACAAAGTGAAGCATGAGTACTCAACTTAATACAAAGTTAAGGAAACCATATTGTTCCAGAGGGTAATGAGCCTTAATTGTCGACTATCTTGTTCTACAAAATTCACAAAATTACTGCAATAAAAATACTACACGTTATTCCTCATACACATGTTGTACAACGCCTTGTAAAAAGTCATAAAATGCACGATTATTGAGGTTTCTGTCAACGGCAGTTTAAGAACAACTATATGTGAACATTGCTAATTTTTACCTTCGAATTACGTTGATCCGTAACCCACATTGAATGTTTGTTGCTTATTACGAAGGTCGACATACATGTATAATTTGGGTCAGACAAACAAGAAGTAAAACCCAACTTCTTTTTTAAATTTGTTTTACTAAATTCTGAGAATGACATTGTGCTCGCTTAACCGATATAATCTGACCCACGTTTAAATATGGTGCAGTTTTGACTAGTTCGGCTTTATAGTTTTAAACATCTTTTTATATCTTTCTCGTTCCGTGTTGTGGTAGAATTTTCGTGTAGGCTGTAGATATTTTCGGTTTTGGGTTTCTTAAATTGAATACTTGGCAAGAATATCTGCGGCCTAAATAGATCGGAGTGTGAAATTCAAATAGCGCTTTGTTTATTTATAGTTGTTTACTGTAAACACAAACAAATGTTAAAGTGGTCATGTTGGCCTTAAATACTACAAAAGCTCTGGTTTAATACATTAGGCTCCTTCACGCGAGTTTTGTTTAGCACAAGCGGCAACGCCTTGCCGCGTAATTAGATGTGCGCATGCGCTGTCCATGCGCGCATCTAATTATGCGGGAAAAGCGTTGCCGGCTTGTGCTTAACAGCGCTCGCATGTCGGAGACTTAATGCATAGTAAAGCATGAAGCTTTAAGGGGGATCTGAACTGCATGTTTTGCTATGAGGGAAATTTTGAAACATACTTTTAAAAAACTACTTGTTATAATACAAAAATAA
>JAQGCC010005725.1:0-11121 GCA_034698905.1 Xestoiulus laeticollis
GTAGGAGATTTGTCCTGAAAATGGGTTTGACCCCCCTACCAAATGGCATTTATTTGCTGACTGTAGGGTACTGAGTTTTATTGAATTGAAGTGCATGAGGATTATCTTAACTCCACATGTGGGTGTTTTGAAAATTGTGAATCCCATCTCTGGTGAAAGATGCCTCGTCGGTAAACATAATGGACGATTAAAAGTGCTGGTCGGCATTGTGGCGTTGAAGGTACTACTGGCAGAAGTCTTCTCGGGGGCCATATTCATTTGGCAGGAGTGGTTGAGCTTTCTGTCTGTGGTATGGCAGTAGCTGGTTCTCATTTAGTACATCCCATACACGGACGTGGGGAACACCCATAATCTGTGCAACTGCATGCGAGCTTGTTGATGAGTTGTCGTGAAATCGCTGCATCAATTCTTCTTCAAATGCAGATGTTCGCACAGTTCTTATTCTACCTACATTAGCATGTGCCACTTGCACAGTGCTAGTTTCACCTAATCGGCGATCAACTGCGGCAAATGTTGGATGACTGGGGTGACGCTGATTGGGGTACATCTCTGTGTACAATCTCTGAGCTGCTCTTCCATTTCCTCTCACTTGTCCATGCAGTAGGTGCATATCTGCAAGTTCAGTTAAAGAAAATGGTTTCTCCATGTCTCACTCTGGATGCCCAAACTCTTTACAGCTTTACAATGCACACCAGTGACCTGCTAACAGAGACTAACTGAGACTTGTGAGACCTAATTAGGGCGACATTTTTTAATTCTAAAGTTTTATTTTTAATTGAACTACCCGAGTTCAAGGTTATGGCAATAGGCCAAATCTTAATGTGACTTTCTTTCAGGGGCAAAATTCTTTCCGAGTTAATTGTTTATAATTTTTGAAATCTATGCAAATTCTTTCTTATTTCATGAAAAATATTCCTAAATTTCAAAGCTTCCACTGTGCCCAACTTTCTCCTTCACCTTTGACTTTCTTCATCAGTCAATCGCTGGTCTCACAAGACTCAGTTTGGCTAGGGACTTTCCAATTAAACATTCAATAATCACTCTTAAAACAACATTCATGTGCAAATTTCTATGTGAAGGAATCGTTTGCAACCCCATGTTCTTTGGTGTGTTTGTCTTTGCATATCACCAGCTACCTACCCTATGAATTTGTCAATGCTTTACCGGAACACCCTGTATAGTTACTCAACGTGAAAACCATTCACATGCATTCAACAGCTGTGCATGCAGCTAATTATCCTAATATATTAAGGAAGAAAAATAACTTTGAAATAAATGATAATGTAATGAATACTTACTTACATTAGCAACAGATTACAATCAACATTAAAAATTTTTTTGAAAATAACAAGAAATATTTAAATGATTCAATGCCAAAGTGAAAACCATACATTCAAAAGGTCATTATATAGTAGAGATATTTGGAATAATTTGCATAGGGAAAATAGTATAAATAAGTTTGTGTATGGTCACCTTGCCATTCTATTAATTCATCACAGATAAGTTGTTCTATTTTTAAAATGGGAGCCCAATCAACAGGAATGTGAATTGATCCTTAGCCATCATAAATATGGAAAATCGATCAGTGATATCTGAAATTATGCAACAACCTCACTCAACCATCCAGACTATCATCGAGAGATAGAAGAATACACGTCGTATTCCTAGTAAAGTAAGGAAGAGTCCAAAAACAATATTTACAGATACTGATGATGTGAATTTGCCATCAAAATACCACAAATCTCCAATTTAGTGCTCCAAAACTTGCTGTTGAAGTTAAAAAGCATTTGCATAAATGTGTTAGCCCTTAGACTGTGAGTGTTGTTCTCCGAAAAAACATCTAGGCCGCACAGTAGGGTGAACCAGTATAAGCACTTTGTGTTGGCATCTTTGAAGTCCCAGTGTCCCCAGATGTGCTAGCAATGCCACCTTGCTGCTGGGCTGAAATGTCAACATAAGGCCGTCTAAGTGTAGTAGCACATCATTTGGTTTGGGTTCCCAACTCTTTAGCAACGCCACCTGCCGACATTTCAGTCCAGCAGCATGATAGCGTTGCTACAGAGTTGGGGACCCAAACAAAACGAGTTGCACATACCGGTTCACCTCTTATTCTGTTAAGATATTTATAGTAATACCCTTTTATGCACAGTATAAGGGGTGAACCAGTATACCGACTTCGTGTCGGCATCTTTAAAGTTAGTGTCCTTGACTTGAGACACCAGATTCCTAACACCAGCTCTCTGGCAGTGAAATCTGGCCATGTGAATGCGAGTAGTCTGGCAGATTTTAGGTCTGCAAGTCTCAACCAGGCAATCGCCCCTTGCACGATTTTTGGCAGGCATCTGCCAGACTCCAAATGGTTAAGCCAATCAGGAGCCATATTTTTGCTGCCATTTTCTTTCTCCCTCCAGCACTAGCAGACTACAGCTGAAGATGAGTGTTCCTATTGGCTACAAGTTGAAGCTACGCCATCTATGGAACAGAATTGGAACTATTCCCCCTAATAAAAGTTCGAAAGCTTGCCATACAATTAATCTTCCAGACAGTTGGTGTTGGGAATCTGGCAGACATAAATCTGACCATAAATCTGACCACCCCGAGGCGACGACAGTAAGCGTAGAGTAGCAAATCGTTTTGTTTGGGTCCCCGGTGCGCTAGCGGCTGAGCGAGAAGCAGTGTGCGACCATCATGCTTTTACGCCTTTGAAATAGCAGGCAACCAATGTGATAAATCAGCTCTGGTGTGCCGCTCTGCATTTTTGACGTTGCGTGTTAAGGTCCCCCATCCACGAGTTGCCATTGCTAAACATCGGTGACCCAAACAAAACACACTGCACATACTGGTTCACCCCTTATACTGTGCTACAAAGTTGTGACCAACTCAAGGTCAAGGAAATGACTATTTGGCACAAAAATATTAGAAACAAGATGTGAATTGTCGGGAAGATTAAAACGTTAAACCAGGCCTATAATATTTTGTGTCTCGTTCTCAATGATTCTAAATTTAAGAGATTGAAGCAATTGTTACACTCGCAGAATGCTAGTAGCTGCCCTTAACAAATCTGGCTACCTTCTCTTAGACCATTTCAAAATCCTGAATCTTAGTTTTCTGATGATGACTTAAGACCGGAGTGCAATATTCCAATATGTAGTGAACCAGATTAGTGTAGCCAGTTTTCTTTACATTTTATGGACATTCATGAAATACATGTTGGACAAATCTCAGTCAATGGTTTGCTGCCTCAAAAATCTTAGTAAAATGATGATTCCAAGACATATTATCAGAAATCTAGACTACCAGGGACTTGGTAGAATTGATGACGATAAGTTAGATCCAAGTTGGTAATTAATTCAGAATTTGGTAATTTAGAATTTTTTCTAAGAAATATTCCCTGAAATTTGGAGATTAATATATTTGCCATTTCAGAGCTATTAAAAGTAACTTCTCCACATTCACCAACCATGGCAAAAATAGAATTACACCTGTTTCTTAAAGATTTAATGTATTTCCAGAAAAACTTTTGATTCGCCTTTTTGGATCTACCCAATCACAATTTCTTAAAATGTGAACGAGCATCAAAAATTAATTTCTTTAACTTCTGTCTCAAGTATTTGAACTTGCGCTTAGCATCCACAAGCTTCAGCTTGCACAAGGTGCACAATTTCTATATTTTACAGCGTGGGGCAGCATAACCTCCTTTTTTAAAAACGTAATAAAACCCATTGTATGAATCAGAAATTGTTTATTTTCTTTTTATAATGTAGGTACATCCATAAAGTTATTTTTACTGAGTTTAAAAGATCAAATCAGGAAGGTGACGTCCCCCATTCTCCAAACAATGAGCAAACCGATTTCTGGCTGTTTTGAGGGAACACTTTCCAGAGCGCCTCATCTCAATTAGGGGCGATTTGGAGTGGCCGGCCCGCTCTCCCGATTTGACCCCTTGTGATTTCTTTCTTTAAGGTTTTTTGAAATCCAGCGTTTATGTGAACCGTCCAAGGACCCTACAAGATTTGAAGAACAACATCCAGGAAGAAATTACCAACATAACGCCTGTTATGCTGGCATGAAATCGGTTTGCTCAGTGTTCGGAGAATGGGGGAAGTCAGCTACCTGATTTGATCTTTAAAACTCAGTAAAAATAACTTTACATTACCTACTTACAATAACTTTACAGTACCTACATTATAAAAAGAAAATAAACATTTTCTGATTTAAACAATGGGTTTTATTAAGTTTTTAAAAAAGGAAGTTATGCTGCCCCACCATGTACTAGGCTGGTTCAGAGCCACTGTGGCATAATTTTGATGGAAGTTTTTAAATATAGGGTTCGTACAGTTTTCAAGTCTAAAAAGTAAGGACTTTTCAAGGATACTGTAATCAAAATTAAGGACCATTAAAGGAATGGTGCTGATGGAAGAGGAAGGTTTCCATGTTGAAATCTGGATAATTACAGTGAACTCTCTCTCTGTCTGAACATCCTCTATTGTGAACACCCCGGTATTATGAACATGGGAAACTCCTGGGAAACTCCAAAGACTTAACATTAGATGAACTCCCTGAATTCTGAATACCCTCTAATCTGAACACATCTGTATTATGATAGCAACTTTTTGTCTCAATTGTACCTTTACTTCTCCCTAAACTGAACCGTGAAATGGAAAACAGAGGCAGTTATTCTTATTCATTCAGTTTTCAGTTTCAACTTGTTTATATATATTGGAATTATAAAAATTTGAGCTTGGTTTATTAATATCCAATGATAAGAGCTGGGGAATTTCAATTTTTGAATTCGTTTTTTCCGAATTTATGTATGAAAGTGTTTGTTTCTGCATTATCAGTTAAGTTTTTCTTTTATTTTGGCTGGCAAAGGATACGTTTTTACATCATTTTCTATCTTACACAGATATGTCAGAAATCAGCAGAAAAATGAAAAAGCGAAAAGAACTGAATCTTCAGGAAAAATACAAAGTTGGTCAAAAATTAAAATCAAAAATAAGTTAAAGGAAAATTGCATCTGAATTTGGAATTTCAGTAGGCCAAATGAACTCCATCAGTAAGAAAGAGAAAGACATTATAGCCAGTTTTCAAGGTGTTGAATTGTTTTTAGGTTACATTTTTTTTTATTTGACTGTTTAAACGCCGCAACATGATACAGCGTGAGGAAATACTGGAGTCTTGGGAGATATATGGTGCAGAACAGAACGCTAAACTTTTAATAGAGGGCTATGTGTCCAATATTGCTTGATAATTTTGATGAGACAATTTTAAATGAAGAGGACCAGAGGCCACCACTATGAACACTCACCGTGCCAGCAGATGTGGAGGGCGTTAGACGATCCACGAATTGTAAATGGATTCCCGGGCCGACCAAAGTGGCTGGCAAATAGTGTGGGTATCATGAACCTAGTGATGTAATAATGGGCTGGCAACCAAGGTAGTGGTATAACAGCGAGTCAGCGGTGATCTGGAGCATTAAAAGCAATCTGTTCTGCGACCATGATTAAGAGGGACAATGATGACAATGGGTTACAATGATGGGGGTGAGGATAACACATGT
The DNA here is from genome assembly GCA_034698905.1 of Xestoiulus laeticollis. NCBI lineage: Eukaryota > Metazoa > Arthropoda > Diplopoda > Julida > Julidae > Xestoiulus > Xestoiulus laeticollis. The sequence goes on from JAQGCC010005725.1 coordinate 5,561, forward strand.
ATAAAACGATGTAACGACAATATATGACTAAAATGATTTACAATTATATACTATATGATTATATGATGCACTACATAACACTAGGGAGATAAGATTGGATTGATGGTGAGGACTGCTAAGCACCTGAAAGGGATTGCATGGCTAGGGCAGTTCGGAGTTGGTGCAAGATGGAATCGATGAAGGTATCCGCCATGACCGAGGAGAAATTGCGTGGACAGATAATGTGGCTGGCGAACGGAGTGATGGCGTTGGGCATCGGCAAGGGTCGGAAGGTGAAACAAGAGGTGGTGTTTTCCCTGTGCGCGGGAGGACACTGCTTGGTCCTGATACAGCTGGCTCCATTGAGTGAAGCATACATGATATAAGTGTGACTTCACATAACAGATGGGGACTAGGTCGTATGACAGCACTGCCCTCTGAATTGCTGCCCCCGCTGCAAGTGCATCCTCTCTCTCGTTCCCATCGATTCCTGCATGCACCTTAATCCACGAGTAGGTGATTGGGACCCCCAGTCTTTGGGCTTGCAGCAGTGCAGAGTGTGTCCTCGTGACAAAGAGGTTTGTCGATGATTGATGACATAATGAGTTTAAACTGCTGCAAGAGTCGCTAAAGATGCGTGAGCAGGATCGCTGTGTGACCGTTCATTCAGTCGATTTTTGAAGCGCGAGGGATTCGGCCTGCCCAATGGAGCAGTACGAAGCAAGTTTATACTTTCGAGAGTAAATTGGGGCACGATCGTCAAAGACCACGAACGCCGCACCAACCCCCTCGTCCGACATACTGCCATCAGTGAAGATACACAGGTGGCCTGGTGGTGTAGTTAACATCCTCTTGTGCTCTGGCTACAAGGTAGGTAGGAGAAAGCCGCGCTGCAGGGTGGGGTAGTTCTGAAGCTGGCGTGGGGCATTCGATCCGCCTGTCATCGGGCAGCGCAAGCGTTGTTCCGGAGTACCTTGATAGAGACAAATCTGATTGGGCCTTGATTCGAAGAGGCAAGGGCATGATTTGTGACATGGCTTGCGTCGACACCAGTGATGCTGTGCGGTATGCCTTGGCAACGGCAATGGTGAATGGTCGTTGGAACGTATCTAGTCTTTTGCAGATGTATTTGTAACGCAGAGCTCGTGACCAGATCTCTGAGGAGTAGGTGACTGCTGGTTTAACCGCACGCAGATATTACGTCCGAAGTATGGTGGAGGAGATGTGACGGTAGGCGACCTTTACTTTGTTGAGTGCATGGGTGACATGTTGGGTGAACTTTTAATTTGCATCGATAATAACCCCCAGCAGGCGAATAGCGCTGACCTGCATGACTGCGGCATTATCCATAATCATTCCAATCTGTTGGGCGCCCCGTGTGAATGAGATAAGCTGCGTTTTGTCTGCTCCAAATGCCAGTTTCCACGTGGCTCCCCAGTTAAAGATAAAGTTGAGAGCCGTCTCAGCTCGGTGTCGAAGTAGATGGGTGCTCATTTTAGACACAATCAATAAGATGTCATCCGCAAATGCCTGGAGATAGCAGCCTGGAGGGAGTCGATGACTGAATAGATCGTCCAATACGATGTTCCAGAACAACGGGCCAGAGCAGGAGCCCTGAACACATCCTCTTTCCATGCGAAGGTTAGCCGTGGCATCTGAGATTTTTAGACAAACCGAGCAGTCTGTATGATAGGAGTCGATGAGGTGGACAATATTGGCGGGGCAGCGTTCGGTAAGAAGCCTGAGGCGAAGAGCTGGCCACCATGTGTGGTCAAAAGCAGCTTTGATGTCAAGAGAGATTGCTATTACCTGTAGACCTCTCGCCTTCAATCCCTCTATACGCCGTATTGCTGAGCGGAGTGCATCGACGGTGGACCTCTGCTGTCTGAAGCCGAATTGATGTGTTGAGAAGGAATGGTTAAGGCTATGGGTGACACGTGAAACGATGAGACGTTTCAATGCCTTGGCAAACACACTGAGCAGTTCAATAGGTCGATGGGATCTCAGGGAGGCATAGTCGTCCCTGTGAGGCTTGGGCAGGACCTTGACTATCGCCAGTTTCCATGGTAATGGAAAGCGGTGGAGGAGGAAGCAGCGGTTGAGGAAAGAGGTAAAAACAGGAGCGTGACCCAGGAAGAACCGCTGAAAAATGTCTGCCGTGATATGGTCATCCCCAGGAGCCTTAGAAGTATCCAACTTTCCTATGGCCTCATGCACCTCAGCCTCAGTGAAGGAGGGATCGTCAAGTGCAGTCGATAGAGCCTTGCTACATTGTCGTAGGCAGGAATGTTCATCAGTGTCCAGTGTGTCTTTAGGATAGAAGTGATGTAGGAGTGCATCAGCCATCTCTTGTGGAGTGGTTGTGTAGGTCTCTGCACCCGTGCAATGACCACACATCCCTATCCTCTTCACTTTTAAGAAAGCTTTGAAACTACTGATGCTGCTGTCCTGTGTGGCCGTTTTGTATTCGTTGCGAGCATTGCGATAGGCGTGTTCGGCTTTCAGCGAAGTGAGGGTCGGACGATGTTTCAGACGTGTGACCGATCGCTTGAGACGGAGAACCCCTCTTTTGAGGATCGTTAGCGCAGGCATCCAGATGGAGTTGTACTTGCGGCGAAAGCCCTTAAATGGAATGGTTGCATCGCAAGCCCTGGTGATGGCCTGCCTGAGTAAATTCGCCAGAGCATCAAGGTCTACCGGGGATTCTGCCGATAGGATCCGGTCAGAAGTGAAGCGAGCGTCCAAGAGTTTGTGTCTCAGATCGTTGTCGAGAGCCTCCCAGTCTGCGCGATTGGTGCCATCGGAAGTTAGTATAAGTTGATGGTTCTGTGGGTGGGGTGGGTCGTGCATCTAATCGGAAAGTGATTGCATTGTGGTCTCCGGTGGCTTTGATCTCGCGGTCAATTATCCAACGAGTGATGAAGAACAGTATGAAATCTGTGCTTAAGGTGACGTCCACGAAGGATTTACACACTCCAGTGGTCCTGGTAATTTCGAATGTTGGAACATTTCCGCAGTTCATGATGGAGAGTGCATGAGCTGCGATGAAATTGGCAAGAAGTACTCCCTTGGGGTTGGTGACCTCTCCTCCTCATGCCTGATTTCGGCCGTTGAGATCACCGCAGAGGAGAAGCGGAGAAGGAGACAGCACTGAAACAGCAGCGTCTAGTTTTGCAAGGCTGGGTTCATAAGGAGCCGCTGGGCTAATGTACGCAGAGATGATGAATATGGGGCTGCCCCTGAATATGACTCAAATAACCACTGTCGAGTTGTTAGTCAACTGTACATATAAAACGGGGAAATGGGAGATTACTTCGCGCATATATCACCGATGTGTTGCGCAGATTCCCTTGGCTGTGTTGGTAAGCCTTGTAATCTGGATAGTCCCTACACTTCCTATTTGGCTCAGTGTTGGGCTCCTGGATAATGGCGATATGGACCTCCGTGTTGCGCAGATGGGTGAGAATTTTGACAGTGGCTGCCCTGGATTTGGAGAGGTTACACTGGAGAATATTCATTAAGTTAGTACCCATAGTCCACTCCTTCCATTGCTGCAAGTTCCATTTGCTCTCTGATAGGACAGAGCGAAGAGGTGGCAGGGTGGTTGGTGGATGCTGTGGAGCCAGGCGTGCGGGCATTAGTGGCCTTGCAATTATGGCAAGACAACTTAGAGTTGTCTCCCCCCCCCCCGGACAGGACAATTGATGAGGGAGTGGCTCCCGGAGCATTGGCCACACACAAGCTTCTGTGTCCGCTTGTAGGTTTTGTAGACAGCACTAGTATGTCCAAAACGCAAGCAGGCAAAGCACTGTACTAGGGGAGAGAAATCCAGAACATGTACCCTCTGAAAATCCAGGTTGATGTGCTGGTCAAGAAGAATCGCGTTGCGAAGGGGTGGGATGACTTCGATAACAAGGTTGTAGAGCCTGGCGTTACAGTTTGACCGCCGAAAACAAATGTGAGGGCTTCCTCGACGGGAGCAGAGCCAAGAGCTGTCCGGACGGCGAGGTTTTGTGAAATTAGGAGTGCCAATACATCCTCAGATGGTAGGCGAGTGGATATGCCTTTGAGGATGAGTTGGGGATGACAACGTTTGGCCAGTTCCGCTCGGAGAGTGCCGGTGGCGTTGATTTTCTCCAGCGCTGCGGTGAGCTTCTGATGCAAAATCAAGACGAACCTTATTGTTGGTTAGGGGAATTGTTTTGGAGGGGGCAAAGGTGTCTTGCCAAAAGCTGACATTTTTGTGGAACTGTACCATGGTTTTTTTTGCAGAGGTGGAGGCTATGGCAGAGCTGAACACAAAAGCATAGGTGGGTTTTGCTGGCTGTGAGGTGGGTGCACTAGGCTCAATGCGAAAGCTGGGGAGGTCCGGTGCTTATTAACAGTAGTTCAAGGCTGTTCAGAGGGAGAAGCACAGGAGGCAAGGCTGTCTAGCCTGGCCAGAATGACATCCTGCTGGCTTTGTAAGCTGTGGATGGAGTTTAACATGTCCGTGTGCTCAGTGGACGGCGTAGCTTCCCTACCTCATGAACCTGGATGCGAAGATCCAAGTCCGTGAGGTGCTCCAGGATTGCTGTCTTCGCCCCTTTGTTGAAATTTCCTGATTGGGTGAGTAGGAAGCGAATTGCATTTATGATGCCGTGTATTTGATTGATGTGGGCGGACGAGCGGGTACTGGGCGGGGTTGCGCCATGCATATTGTGAGAGGCGAGATCAGGAGAAAGGGACGGGAAAAGTCAGATTGGAATTGGAAGGGTTTGGAGGAGATGAGTTGGGAATGGTGAGGGTGGGGTCCAGGAGGGAAGTTTGAGATCTGATGGAGTGGTAGCCAAATGGTGGGAGATCGGGGGTGGGGATCGGAATAGGAGAAGTGGCTAAGGAGGTGGAGGGTTTGGGTAAAGGCTTGGTCCGTCTGCTCCAGGTTGAGAGGGGTGAGATGAGGGGTGTGGAGCGGGGGTGGTGGTGTCTGTAGGAAAATGCTTTGCAGTTGCTGGAGTCCGTCTACTAATTTTAAATGCATTGTTAGTCAAGACAGGGTGGTATCTTTGGTTGGATTAGCTATCAGAAGTTGAGGGGTTGTCATGGTCGATCCGTTTGCCCTTGCTCTTTTGAGACATAGAGAAATAAATGATATGAAAAAATAATAGCAATATAAACACAAGTGATAAGCAAAGTGATACAAACAAAGTGATAAAACAAGTGATAACAAGCAGGTGACAAATAATGGCAATATTGACAATAATGGTAATGACAGTAATGACAATATTCAGTAATGACATATATTAGTTCATATTATAATGGCAAAGACAAAAATGACAATCAGAGGTTCATATAATGTAAAAATCACTGACAATTAGAATAACAATCCTATTATATTAAACCGCATACGTTTCTGAGTTATTCCGTTCGCATACCAGCCTTCTAACGGCTTAAAAAACGAGGTCGGCAAACCTAGGGCCACAAACTCAAAACACCTTTTTTTCTTAATAATACCTATTTCTACTTACCTCCTATTTGCACTGTTCTTATAACTAATGCTTAATTTCCATCTGCCGTCCAGTCAAAACAAACTACCGAACTTT
>JAQGCC010005726.1:0-11120 GCA_034698905.1 Xestoiulus laeticollis
TTCGCACGATGGAGTTTGCAATCGTGACAGAAAAGTCGCGGCTTTATTGGCTCCGTGAGAACGGGGCTTTACATGTATATTCAATCATGTAGGTAGTATGACGTCCTATTCAATCCTATAGGTAGCGGCTTACTTTGCGCTAATTGTCTTCCACGCGTATAGCTATTTTCCGCTACTTTCCAGCTTTCGAATATAATGTAGATTCCAAATTCGAATTCGAAAAATGGCGGCAGGTGAAAAGATAAAAAGAGAGTCTGATGTTATAAAAAAAGCAGCGATCAAAACGGGGGTCAGTTAAGGTCAGTTTGCGGACATCCTCAACAATCGTTAAATTAAAACGTAAAAAACAGCCGCCGCTGAACAGCTGGACGATTTGCCGTTAAAAAGCCCACGCGTCGGAGGATGAGCTTCCGACGTTCGATTCTTCTAAGCCTAAAAAGAAAACAGAAGATGTTGCATACATGTACAGTATATTTAATGTTTTACATTTTATAAATAAGATCTAAATGAAAGCTGCGCTGAAACAAGGCTATAGTGGATGACACAAAACGTGTGGAGTGTGTTGGAAATTGAGGTTTTTCGGTTAGCAACAAGGAGTAACGCAAGTAGAAACAAGTTCTGAGAGTGCTGTCACTGTCTTTTAAAAAGACTTTAACTTCAGGTTTTAGGTCTTTATAGACCATAATATCATGTCGTAATTGGTCGATGTCTTCATAAAATACGCCATAAAATAGTGAACGAGAGAAGAAGATAAAAGGGCAGTTTCTAGTTTCTCTACGACTTGTTTATGATGAAATATCGTGGGTTTCATTCGTAATATTATAACCATAGATTAGTAACTTATAGATTTGTAAGTTATTAATCTATGTTATAACTACTAGTAGTTCGCCATATTTTGGGCGAATATGAAGTTGCATGTATACATTATAAGAATATTTTGGTACTGATTTCCAGGTTTGTTTCATGATACATGCGATGATGAGATATGGATTAGCTGGCTATAGCTGTCACATGTGCATAGCATGAACTATAACGATTGTTCTAGTATGGTTTCCCATTGAAATTTTCAACTTCCCTGACTTTAAAATAATTTTCCCTGACACTTCCTTACGAGTGATAATTAAAAAATACGAAGCTGAAGCATTGCTAACATTAGTTAAAAAGGGAATTCCCCATTTCTTATTGATTGCTGGGTTGGCTGATATGGCTCCATCTCTATAGCTTTTAAATCCCATGACTTACAATGGAAAATCACTGTTCCCTGACTATTCCAAGTCTGTCCAATTTCAATAATAGTTAATGCAGATTTTCCAGGTCTGTGGGAACTCTAGTATACTTCAGCGGTATGTACGAATAATCGACCTTTCATTATTTGGACAGACAGAAAAATCCATTAGATATATCCTTCTATGGCTATATATTCAGAGTATCGCGTCAGTTGGGCTATCCCTTATCCCGGTGTTTTCCCATGATTCCCCGCGCATCCCGATTTCTCCCTCCAGACTCCGTGCAGTACGTGCCTTCTAAGGGGAATTCCCCCTTATCCATTTCGTTAAATCGCATTTTTTTTAATTGCGTCGAAGCGTGCATTTTTTCTCACGTTTCCCCCCCAAACCCCGAAAAAGGGGATGCGAACCCAGTTCGGGCTCCCCCTTGTTCCCATGCAAACGATTGGCTCCCCCTTATATGCGCTTACACGCATTTTGATATAGGGGATTTGAAAAATTAATTCCCCCTTCTTTCATCGTACCCCTGCATGCACGGATGAAGTGCTCCTGTCTCTCCCCCCACCCCCTTCCCCACGGGACACCCCCACATACCCCCTGACCTAGGCACACACACGTGCCCCTTTCCTATCGCATTCGCCACGCGTCTCCACCAGGGCTTAGCCATCTTTGGCTCCTCCCCTTTTAGAGCTTGTGTTTCTCCCCCCCCCCCCCCAACCCCCCCTTTATTTCGGATGTGCCAACTCTTTGGATCCTCTTCATTTGCATGCATCTCTATCGTCCAAATTGCTAATATTTTTTTTTTCTCTTGTGGCGCCCCCCTGAGGCGACCCCCTCGATGCAACTGGACCCCATGCGAGTCTGGACTTTGCTAACCCCCCACCACCTCACCTACCCCACGTCGGGACATCGGAAACACGTGTCGTCAGCAGCAGTGGGCCACCACCTTTTAAGTTATAACCGAATTTCGACTACTTGTTCAGACATGGGGGTTTTCAAACCATTTTTCATTTTTTGAATTTTTTCTACGTATCTCCTTTCAACTTTTATAGATAAATATTGCTTCATAGTGTCTGGCTGTAAACACTCGGGATACCCCCCTGAACTCGTGTCACTGTCACATATTCTAGCCTCAAATCAGGAAACACATTTATAATCTCAGGCTTTCATGCATTAGCTAGCTATGATGCTAGATTTCCAATTATTTATGACATGGGGATAACCCCTTATCTAAGCCAATCCTGATATTATTAATTCGTAGTTTTAAAAATGGAAATACATTAAGTTTTCTTGCTTTAAATGACTTTGTATACTATGTATACTGTACATTAGTTCATTTTTGTGTGTATACATGTACATTGCATGTAGTAAATATTAGTTTGTATATATACCCCAAGACGATATTTCTGTATATTTAAATCGAAAGTGTTCTATAGTTAACTGGTATGCTTTTTATGTTTATGTATATGTTTTATGTTCAATTCAATTCAACTCAACTCAATAGAGTCAATACCCTACAAAGTTCCTCACAAGGAAAACTCCTTAAACCCTAATACGTGTATTTGGCGATAATGTACAGTAAAACCTGCAAATGATGACCACCCAAAACGACCAAATTCGGTCACTGTATGCAGGTGGTCACTATGCAGAGAAATTTTATGTAAGAAAACATGGGGCTGAGAAATATTGACCCCAGGGATCTGGACATCGATCACGGTCACAAACATTCATGAATGCACTAAAACCATGTGGTCACTATACAGAGAGGGTTACTGTAAATGGCAAATGTTGTTTATAGGTTTGCCTACATGTAGGTAAAATTTGGTTATGCAAGGTTAGGTCTATTGACTCTGGTTATACATTTGCAGTTTTCCTTGTGCGGAATTTTCCAAAGACCATGAAGAATTAATATGCAAAATCGAAAATGCAGCGGTTATTTTGATAAAAAATACCGTTATGGAGGAAGTGAAAAGTCCGTTATAAACGTTCAAATCGGAGGGATTGGGGGAGAGGGACTTGAGTGCCGCCAGATGGGGCTTTGGCAGCCGTTCATCACTACTTAGTGAGGTGGGTACCAAACATTTCAAAATTTTGAATGCAACCACCGTTGCCCAAAGCAAATAGGGCCGTGTGGGGGGACCCGGGTGCAGCTGCTGCGCCCCCTTCCGGTCCCCCTCGCCTGCACGCTTCAGCCCCCGGCCGCTTGCCCTAGCACGTTCTTCGCACGCGTCCTGCTCTTACGTCACCCGGGGCAGGTGGTCGCCATTGTTTCCTCGCCCGTCGCAACCCAGGCCAGCACCTTTGCCTACACTCGCACGTGCCAGCGCGGTGAGGTCAAAGGATTTGTTTTGGAGTTTAGCATCCTTTTTTTGACCCTTGACACGTAACGTATTCGGGGGAGGATAGAGTGAGATTAATTCTCGTCTCGTAACATTTACAGAAAAAAAAAAGACATGGGTGGGACTCCACAATTAGGATTAGGATCGCCTATAAACTACTTACTGATGGCCTCGATGGGTTATCTCGTTTATAACGACAGGCTGTGCGACGCCGTTTTAATGGTCTACTACATTTTAAGGGGCAAATTGGTAAAATAGGTGAATCTTTACGTGTGTTTGTCAGGGCTCCACAGACCTCGAACACTTGGAATAGTTTGGGGGTAATGATTTGTTTCGTAAAAGTTAGGGAAATTACAAGCAAATATTACATAGCCAGTTATCAGTTATCACAAAAGTCAACTCAGCCCGCCATGAATCTACATTGTATGCAGTGAAACCTGTGAATAGCGCACCCCATTGGAACCGAACCATGGGGTGTGCTACTTGGAGGGATGTGCTATATGAAGGTAATTCCGCTAAAGCGATGACCATAATGAATCAGATATTATTATCCTAATGAACATGCACAAATATATACATGTATGTTGCAATTTTAAATAGTTTTGAAAATAAACAAAACCGAAATACCTTTTCTAAATGGTAAACATACATTCACTATGCTATTATGTATTTATTTGTCATTTATCGCCCTCATTTTGAGATTTCTCAGTGGGTGCAATTTCATTGTTGCATGTTTTGGTGTACGCTCTTCGCAGGTAAAACCGTGATTTTGTCCCAAGAAACCAGTGCGCATGTCGCGTTTCACATGCAGGGAATACGCAATATGAAAGTTCACAATTATACATGCACATGTATGTATGTAAATTACAATCTGAAACAGCTGAAGAAATTAGAACATGAATTTTGAAGCGTCAGTCATCGGGACGTTCAGGAAAATCTTTTGAAAACTGGAAAACTCAGGGAATCTGGCAATTTCATTTCTGTGAGGAAAGCCCGTTACAATGTAGCAATCAATGGCGTTTGAAAAAAATGTTGACGTTAGAAATCCAAGCAATTTGACCCTGTAGTTGACATCTGCTACATTTGTTGAGAAATGGGATTATTGGACGCACAATGTCACCTGTTTTTCACCTCACTCCCCTTTTGAGCACCTGTCCGGTTTTATTCCACATTTATCAGCAGTTTCTGTCATATCAGAAATGCTGTTGTCTCATGTCTTGTTTACATCTGTAACGAGCTAAAATAATAACGGTTAATTATTCGTAAACCAATTTTGTGATTTTTAATCATACCCTGGAAGCACTAAATTGCCAGTAAATGATATACGTTTGTTAAATTTGTGACTTCCGATTGCATTTCGTATCGAAGCAGTCTCCAGAAAATCCAGAGTTTTGCAATGCTTGATATTACTGCACACTGTTACAAACACTATAGCTATAATTATTTTGTTTACATCCCAGAGGTTAAGATATTTCATACAAAATGTTACTACATGTATGTTTAATATCCTCAACTGCATGTATATGGGCATACCAACAAGATCAATATAAAGTTGTCATTATTCAAAATGGTAGATTTCCAGACGTCTTTTTTGAAGGCAATTTTGGATAAGAATTGTAAGAGTCCCCTCGTCCATTTTTGTATGTCTTCCAAGCTTTGCACACCAGTTCTCACGCTCCATTTTACGGAACCAAAAACCATGTGCTATAACTTATTAACATGGTCCTATACGTAGCTTTTGGCAGCCATTTTGGTTCTCAAACGCAGGAAATGGAAACTAGTTTTTCCGGTCTGTACCACTGTTTCATAGTTGGGAAGCTTAAAAAAATGGCGTTTATTTCCTGATTTTTGGTTGGGGGAAAGAAGGAGGATGGTTTGACCCCTGAAGACATCTATTGGGCATACATGTACGTGTAAAGGTGCCTCTCAAATTCTCGCCACAATTCATGCCTGAAATGTAGTAATTTGCTAAGGCCCGTTTAATTACCCCCCATACGGTTGAAGAAGGACCACGTTTACCAAAGGCCCTGGATCACCCAACCCTGTAGTGTGGACCCAGCGGGCATTTTGGGAACGACGTACTAATTAAAACGACGAAAAACACGCTGTTTCGGCATACCGCATAGGGCCAAATGGGCCCATCCCAAGCATTTCCCCCTCAATCCATCATCATCCCCCCCCCTATCGTCTTTCGTTTTGCCACTTTCTTATATAGCGAGGCTTACCCAAAACCTGTACTCAAGATGGTCGGCCATGAACCGCCACCCCCCACTCCCCCTGAACGGGCTACTCGTGGGGGCCCCTTAGCCTTGAAGGACAAGACCTGTTGGCTGGCTGGCTGCTTTCAATATGTGAGATTGTAAGAGAGAGTCAAGGAACTGGTAGAAAAACACATGTTCTCGTTGAACGGCATTTCAGCGACCCCCTTTCTCCAAAACACTGGGTGGGCCCTTTCAAAAAATGCACCGACTCGAAAAGCAGGATTTTTCAATGGCGCTGGGGCGTTGGCGAAGCGGGCTCATTATGGCTGCTATAACCTCCCCCCCTCCCTTTTGCTCGAAAATACGACGGTTTTGGGTGAGGTGAAGCCTGAGAAATCGACCAGGGCCCTTTACCCTCTCCCATGCCCTTCCTGGTGAACTAAAGACACTATGGTCTGGACACGAGCCCGATAAAGTTGGGATCCTAACCTGTCAATTGTTATTGAAAGTAACTTACAAAAGCTGGTTCTACACCTATAGCAAATTACGATGTTGGATTTATATTGAAGATCGTCTACCTGAAGCGCCGTAGTAGTTTCCCATCACTTTTATCGTTCATTCCCGTTAGGGTCGCTGAATGTAGTCTTAAATTCCCAGCGCATATATAGGGTAGGAACGTTGTAATGGTTTAAAGACACATCCAATAATGCCACTTTTTGAGATAATTTTGATTAGATAATGCACATGTAATGAGTAATGTGAATTAGTTTGTGAAAGTACAATTATTACCTAGGGCCATAAGGTCCCCCACACACCCCTGGTCTGTACATATCATTGGCGACATGTTTTTGATGATAAGGGGCTTTGAAACACTGATTTTTTGCTGTGAAAACCCAAATTGTTTCGGATTCTGAAACATGTTTTATGCACACCCAAAAATACCAACTATACGCCAAAACTTGTAAAATGGAAACCTCTATATAGCGATGACCCTGGAAGCAGCGATAACTCACAATCGGCAGCGTTTGTATGGTCATCACTTTAGCTGAACCTGCAAATAGCACTATCCATCATAGCACAATTTCTTTTGGTTTGGTCCCAATGGTTTGCGCTATTCACAGGTTTTTGTACTATTAGGGTAAGAACAATTTGGGGGCATCTGAATGCAGCATTCCGATTGGGCAATCTGAAAATCCCGCCATCGGGAAACCAATCGGAACGCTGCATTTAAGATAATACCTTTCATCATGCTATGCTAAATAACAGCATGGAGCATGGATGCATGCATGGCATGGTCTGAATTGCAGAACATGCGTTTAGGAGTGGTTTTCCAAGTTTTTAACATTTCTTAGGGTTAACAGAGCTACTTCTAAAGGTCGTTTGTCGGATTGTCATAGCATGGGTTTTCTCTAGGGGTCCTAGCTGATTTTGTACTAAATAGAACGACAAGTTCTGTTCTATCAGTTGGTAGCAGGTCAAGCGTATTTTAAAGTTTTATGGAGAATTCGCCCCTAGGCTTGACTCAATGGTATATCGAGTATGTGCTGGACCATGTGAAACCGGCACTTTGGTCTATCTCCCCCTTCCCCCCGCACCCTGCCACCCCCTTAATATCCCCTTTGATGAAAGCCTCTTTTATCCCATCGTCCCATGGCTTCACTGCCGGAACAAGGGGTAAACCCTAAGGCCCCTAGTTCACCCTCTCCTTATGAATGATGATCTACATCACGTCACCTTGTACTCGATTCGCTGCACGGCCCCATAAACCCCTCGATGCCCCCCTTTTCACGTATCCCCCCCCCCTCCTCTCTCCCACCCCCGTGAATGGGTCGTACAGGGTGTCTCTGCTGTTCAATGCATAGTTTCTCATTGGCCACCAATTTGTGGGGACGAATGAAAAGGTTTTGGTGGAGAAAGCAGGTCATCGATAGGTAATCTTTATTAGGTCAATGATGAATGAATCTAAGAAGGGGAATTTTAAACACCACGTTTCATGGTGAAATGTGAAGTCAAAATATAAGTCTTCATTTAAGCTAACTTTGTCAATAAGTCAAACTTATTTGCTTCGACATCTTTGCTCACTAATGCATTTCAAAATTTAGACTAAGATACTTTTTTACAGTTTTAGTCTTAGTCTTAGAAACCAGTATTTCCCATGAAAATTGGAGCAGAAGGAATACTTGGAAATCCATTGCTAACGTTTCATACGCCACCAGAGAGTGTTGATCTGAAGTTAGCCCAACTTTTTTTAAATTATAAAAATAATTAACCCCCCCAAATTGAAATGACCCCTTCTTAAAGGGCATCACCGAAATACATGTATAAGGGGGTGATAGCTGAAACTATACCGAAAATACAAGGGGTAGTATTAAAGGTTGAATTTAGGACGATTGAAGGAAGGGGAGGGGTTGAAAAGGTGATGAACCCCACTTGGCCCTGGAGTGGAACGTATGCCCTACAATCATGCAAGGGAAAAGAATGGACCAAAAATAACGAAAAAAATGTGCATGGTAAAAAAAAAAAGTAGGGCTAAAGCAGGAAGACGGAAGAGAAATATTGCCAGCTTGAAAACAGGGGGAAATGGCTCTGGGGTTGCAACCCCGATTGAATACCGGTGTTACCCCTCCCCGTGGCCCTTCCCATTACCCCTGTCCCATTTCGTGTTGAGCGTAAACATGGCCCTGGCCCTAGACTCAGTCTCGACGTTTGTGTCCCTAGCTCGAGACCCTCGTATACAGTAGGTCCTGTGGGGTCGCAAACGGGGCCGTGAGGTAGTCTGGGACTCTTGGGTCTCTTAATACGTAGGCTGGGTTCTAGGACGGGGAAAAAAATCCCGTGGGACACTTCCATGGATGGACCCTCCATCATATATAATGTATGAAAATATGCTTTGAGTTAAGACAAGATAGGGATTGGCAGGTTTCCTTTAATCTTAACGAAAACGATAAACACACTATTACGCATGCGCATCAATAAGTTATGCGCTGTAAAAGTCGTTATGCTTCTTAAAGACGTTGTGGTATCACGTTAAAGTAATGAAATTGTCGTCTCCCCTCAACCACAAACCCATTAAGGTCGTCCCCACGCATGCGCATTGGCAAAAAAAAACAGTGCTGCCAATGTCGTCAAGATTAAAGGAAACCTGCGAAATCCCTCTATTGTTTGGAATATGTCGTCGACATCTTATGAAAATTTATATCCTTGTAAAAAAAAAGTTCCTGATTGTCGAAGAGTTTTTTTGAAAATTTTATTGCATTTTTCATATTTTTGAAAAAAGCAAATGCATTTGAAAATCTGGTTTAACTACCCTGTATTCTCAATTTAACGTTGACGAAATACATCATAGCAACGTAATCACAAAACTACGTTTGGTTAAATGTAAGCTCCTCTATAAATAGATGGAGCTTATTATAAATACTGTATTTCCTCAAACTGAAAATGCGTTAGTAATGGTTTGGCAAGCAACGATTTGTTGCCCCCTCCCCCCTTCTCCCTCCCCCTTAGACGTCCACCATAATCCCTTGGATGAAAAATCCGATTCTGAGAAATCGTGCCAAAAATTGAAACAACGTAGTGTTAATCGCCGATTTGCATTATACTAGCCATCGAAACCAGGCAGGCATGGGAACTGATAATTTAGATTCAAGCCTTTTTCAAGGACCTTGGTTTACATGCATGATACAGGGTGCAGAACCAAATGTCATGGTGGGGATTCTTGGCCACGCTAAGTTTTTGCTTAGTTGACGGAGGCTTGAGTGGGCTGGCCGAGCTTGTGGTATTGTGTTTTGGTGCCAATGAGTATATGTTGTATAGCAATACTTCACCTATTTAATTTTCACATGCAATGATGGGTATACTATAGGCAGGCATGCTGTGTTGTGTTCGTATACAAACTGGAAATTGGCTCCTCTCAGCCTCCGTCACTACGAACTTGATTTTTCACGTTTAGATATTGTATTTTTTTTTTGCATTTTTATGATGATGCAGGGGCTTGTATTGCAATCATCAATAGAAAGACATTTGAAAGGATTTTCAATACTATAAGTTAATTACTAACGAACACTTTTTTGGCTTTATCAAAGTTATAATTATGCACGTGAGGATAACACCCAGGAAATACCTTTACAAACTACATGCATGTATGTAAAATAAAAAAATATAAACTTTAAAGCATCGCGCCATTGCACACTCCACATAATTTTCTGCATTTACTACAATGTTTAAAGAAATTTAAAGATTTTTCTATTAATATTCTGTATACACTTTTATATTATGTAAGTTTACATTATATAGCAAATTGAAATGGACTGTAACTAGTAAAAGGGCGAAATTTATCCTCTGTTGCTTGAAATGCAATATAGATGGCGTAGTTTTCCCTGCACTTAAGTCCCTTTGATGGCTGCACTCCCTGGCGTTCAAAGATTAAGATGGTTTTCTTGCATTTTTTGTTGGTTTAACCTTTAGCGAAATTGTCACGCGAAACTCATGTAAACTCGTATATGGCGGCGGCGTCGGCCGGTAATGCTTTCAGATTAGATACAATAATATTTATGAAGAATGTTGTTGTCTGGAAAACAAAATGCTTTCACCCTAAATACCACCACATCTGAATGACTTTTCCGTCTCTTATGCCGCGCACAATGATTTCACAGTCGCCAAAAAGCGCTCCAACTCGACTCGCTTGAACTCTGTCGCAGTTTATTGTACCTTCCTAAAGGTTTGTTTGCCAAACTTGGATCAAATTTCAGTCAACTTCCTCGTATTTCGTTTATTTTGTTATAATAATCTCTTCTTCCATAAAGTTTTCATGGCATATTTACATCCAGATTTCTGTGTCTACATTGGACATTGATTGAATCCACCCCGAAATGTCCAATGTAGGCAGTGTGTCCTATTTTACAAACATCTATAGAATCTAATGTTGTTGCAATTTGGTGCATGCGTCTCATTTAAAATATATTTTTTTAAAAAACAAAATAGCATACCATTATCGCCATTTTAATATTCTGCAATGATATAGATTTTTGAAAAATCTTTAGTGACTTTAGATTATTGCTCATGAGACCTCCTTAAATCGGTGGTTTGCATGATTGCAACTTGTCTAGAACTACAAACTCTTAGCATATTACTGAACTTTAACCTACATACATGTGTATATACGAGGGAATGGTACTCTACTTGGAAGTGTATAGAAAGTGTTTAGGACATTTCTAGAATTTTATATGTCAATGGCAGCCAATTAAAATTATATATAAAAAATTTTAAATAATATTTTAAATACACTGCAAATAATGATGTCTTATTTAAAGACATCACTGGCATCTTTATCCTGCAACGAAAATGTAGTGACCAAA